>BRYE01000001.1:9835000-9837500 GCA_030159115.1 Actinidia arguta var. hypoleuca
ACGCACATGTTTCTCTCGAAAGATTGCTCATTATATGAGTAAGTGTAAAAGTAACGCAAATAGAGCAATCCTAATTTTAAAAACCGCAAAAATGTTAAGTGTATCGACTTGGCATAGTTTCACGAAAGAATATTTACAATTAATGTAACAATTGAAAATTTGACATGATGGCTTTTTACATGCACGAACTCAAAACTTATCCAATTCCGGATATTTGAGGCAACATGATTATAAAAGTGGTCCAATAAAGTAGAGAGAATCAAGTGGCAATAGATCTCAACATATACATTGGCCACTACACATGTCAACTTAGTAATATACACTTCAAACTCCCTTTTCATACTTTTCAACTCCTTCATATCATATTGAATTTTTTTTTTCTCATTCATTCTCCTTTCTTTCGATCTTTCTCAACTTCTCAAAAGGTATACTATTCTTCTTTCCCTAAATTCATGACAAACTCTAGATTTAACATGCTTTGTGAGATCAATTTTTTCATAATTGCCGAAAGAATAACAGAAAAAGAATATAAATGTGATCTGGCCTCAATGTAACAGATTCCGGAATGTATGTAAGTCATGTAAAATGTGTCAAAAATTTCAACTCATCACATTAATGTGTAACCCAAATTCAAAAGTATTGAAACTATTCAAAGAATGAAGCTGAAAAAATTCTTTAGAGTAAAGATAAAACCTCTCGCAAAAACGATCCATGGCTCTAAAGCTCACAAGGTATAAATCTCCACTTCATGGTGGTCATTACATAGATTTATAACAATTTCACTTTGAAAAACACGACTTATGCTCGGTGTATGTGATCATCTCTCTCTATATTGCACAGATAGTAAAGTATCACACATGCAAAACTAAATTGGCATGATAATCCACTTAAACATCATATTATGCAAAGTCACTAGTTGTTTCATCTATCTCTGAAAACAAAACATAATGTTTCAGTTATGGTCCCAAAAACTAAGAAAGCTCAACACATCCACAATATATGAAATGATACCTTATAAACATGGAATGCGAAGAGTCACAATGTACTTTAAAAGAACCAGAAAAACATACCTCCCTTGAGTGACATGGAATGATGATACTTGTATTGATCTGCTAATATTTGTTAAAGAACAATAGTTATGCTAAATCAATAAGATTGATAAACAAAGTAATCCGATATCAAACTTAAAATCCAAAATATCCCAACGCAGATCATAATATCAAAACAAGTTTCAAAACATCACACATCCTAAGCAAAATAAGAGTTTTAAACTTAACACATAATAAACACAACGACCAAGTTTAAACTCAAAATTCCTAATCATCGTCCTCCTCCTCCTCATTCGATTGCATTCGAAGAATCATGCCCTTTATCTCTTGAAGCAAAGTTGTGTGACGGCTGGACTCCTCTTCCAATGCGGTCATGCGACTATTCATCTCCGTCCTCAAATTCGTAATTTCCTCTTTTAATTCAGCCATCCCAATCGACGGTTCCGCAGGTGCTATTGCCTCCATTCTCCCTCTTCTTTCTTTGCCCCTCAGATAAAGACAATGAAGATCTATCAATAGGTCTTTCGGGCTCAATCTTAATAAGATCTACAGGAATATGAACTCCACTCCTCTTGAATAACTCAGTGAGAAATCCCGTGAAGGGCACAGAACCCCTCGTATCCGAAGCTGTGTATGCAGCACATAAAGACATGAACATCATACGGGGCAAATCAATAGTTTTTCCCGTGCCAATTGCCCATAATAACTTAGCCCTAACAACACTCATAGAAACCGTACGCTTCAACGGCAAAAGAGAATGACATGAAAATAAGAACAAAATCAGATACTTATCCTTGAGACGGATCTTATTGCATTGCACCTCTCCATCCCACTCATCCCCTTCTAGGAGCAACTCAGTAGAAACAATAGCCAAATCCGGCATCCCAATGTCCGGAAGCTCAAACTCAGGGTTCTCTTCTCGCGGGATTTGATAAATCTCAGCAAATGTGTCCGGAGTTACCTTCAACTTCTTGCCCCGGACCCAACTAATCAACCTTTCTTTGCCCTTCTCAGTCACCGGCTTATACTTGATGTTTGCCATAAACTCTTGGCAAAGAGTAAGAATCGACTCCGCCTTGAACATTGTCAGATTTATCCATCCCCTACTTGTGAAATTTTGGAGGAACTCAATTCCTGAATTTTCTAGGATAACCAAATCAAGTTCTCGCTCGATCACCACTCCGTTCAAAATCCATACTCGATTGTAAATTCTCTCCTCCTCCTTTCTGGTAAACCGAGAGGAGTCATAATCTACCTCCGCTTTACCCTTAGATTTTGACTTTTTACTCGAACCCCCAGTTTCCATAGTTCTTATGCCACTCAAGTACCCTGCACGCCAATCAAGCAATGCACGAAAAACTAGTCACAAACAATGCAAGTATGCAATGCCATGGATAGTGCCTATCAATTGTGTGTCCCATGAATCCCATGATCCTACAAGTGTCTACAAC
>BRYE01000001.1:9850000-9862500 GCA_030159115.1 Actinidia arguta var. hypoleuca
TTTCTACTTGTAATCATTTAGATTCAAGTTTCAATCAAGTTCTTTACATTTCCTTGCTTTTAATCCGAGATTCTTCGCATTTCTTTGCATTAATTCAAAATAGATAGTTTGTATTCAAGTATTTTCGAGTTTTCCATAGATAGGGATGAGTAGCTGAACTCTCCCGTCTCGAGATTGATTGTGAAGATCGATTGAAGGTTTTGGAGGAATAAGGGATTTAAGGTTTTGGATTTTAATGTTAAATGTTCAGATTTTATCATTCTTTATCTTCATTGTTGTAGAAATTATTAAAAACTTGGATGATTGATTATGTTCAGTAAGTCTTATGCATAAGCCTAGTCTTAGTATAGGTACTACGTGAATCGATGATATTCATCCTCAAATCTAACAACCCAATTTAATCTAGAAAATTGAAGTTTTTAAAGAACAAAGGTTTTAATTGCTAAATCTTCGAAATTCGAGACTCACTATGTAGTCGAATGATTTAAGTTATAAACTCATCTATTTTGGAATTCTAAGAAACGAAATCGGTTGGAACGATTGATCCCGAGACTTTAATTTCAATTTTCTTTACTTTAAATGCATAGTTGTTAATTACTTTTATTTTCATTGCAATAGTTTAGTAATTCAAAACACTCATCATAAACTCAAAAGATTTTCAGTTTCCTTTATTTTCTCTTTTATTTAAATTTAATTCACATAATTTCTATTCAATCCAAGTTAGCTTAGTGAGAGTTTAATGTCAATAGCCTATATTGGGCTTGGTCCTTGAGGAAATACGATTCCGGACTTCCCAGATAATACTATAACTGTCAACCGTGCACTTGCAGATGAATAGAACACCTTTCGGGACGAGTTATAAAGATCATGCACTATAACTCGATATTCAGACGATTACAAGACTCTTACAATCAAAACATATCAACTACATGATCTAATGATTGTGTAGATCTAGCTCGTATCTACGATTCACCGTCTTCTTACTCACCGTTTAGATCCCCTTAGAACGAATTTCTCTTCTTGAACTCTATTAAAAATCTCAATTTCTTCAATATGGTTGAAGAAGGTTTTTGTTAAAATATGTTTCTGAAGTCTTTTGAAGGTGGAAAATACTTCTTTCTAGGATATTTTGATAGAGCCTACTCAGATTATATTTTGAAAAGTGTGTTGGGCCTTCTATAGTGCCAAAAACCTAAAAAACACAATTTTCGATGCTGCAGAATCATGCAGCTCGCTCCCGCGAGGATCCTGCGAACTCTATGGTAAATTGCACACTCTCAGCTTTTTCCAATGAAGATCCCGTGAAGACCCTGTGCTTTATGGCACTTTGAAAGCTCTCAAATTTTGCCCTAGACGACTTGCGACATCTCGCGATGTACACGCAACATCTCGCGAAGTACCAGCAAGCTCTCTGTGAAATTTTTAGCTCTCGATATTTTCCTGTGAGATACCTAGACATCCCGCGAGATACCCAAGAGGTCTTTATCACATTCCAGCCCACTATTGTTGCCCTTAAGATCCCTCAAACTTCATCCAGACTATATCATACAAGTCTCTTTTAGCACGAGCTTGTATGAATATGCTTGAAACCTTTCCGAATGCTTAAAAATATCTTCAAATGCTTGTGATTGATAACTCAAATCCCTATCTTACATAAAAGAAGACATTTCATGAATATTTGTCAATTACATAACCTTTCAATCTCCCCATTTGGCAATTTCGTGATCAAAATCCTACACTACGACTCATTACATCACTACAAGGAAATGAAAGTAAAACCTAACTATGAAATCCTATCACAAGCACACTTAGCTTCATTCCTACACTTATGACAAAACACAAACCAAACCGATCAAGTGCAAGTATAGATATAGAAATTCTCATAAGATACTCCCTTTTTTGGAACAAATTGCAAAGGAAGCACGAGGGATCAAACATTCAAGCAATAGACAATACAAAAACATATAAACTAATAACCACAAAAAAAAATCGAAAAGAACCATGCATGTAATAGAAAATTATCCAAGAACAGTCAATCCATAAAAATATTCAATTACAGACCCAAATCCTAAAAAGTTCAGTGTTCATAAATACAAAACCAAATCATCTATGTCGAATACTATTAATGAAATCATTTACTTCAATGATAAACTCATTATGTTGATGACTCGCCTCAATTGTGTAAAATTATTTGTTTGGGGAATGGTTTGTTATCTAAATTAGCTAACAAGCTAAATGAAGGAAGTTGAACTAAGTTGATTGTAAATTGATGAGAAAAAGTCTCACGGTTGATCATTCCAACCAATTTTGGTTCTCGAAATTCCAAAGGAAGTGATTTTATAACTCAAATCTTTCGACTTTGTCGATAGTCACGAATTCGGAAGATTAAACAATAAAAACACTTATTCTTTCAAGAACATCAACTTCTAGGTTGAAACTTATTTTTAGATTCGAGAAGGAGTACCACTGATTCGTGCAAAGCCTATATTGAATGAAAATTCATGCATAAATGTTACCAAACATGGGAAACTTTCAAGCTTTCAATGATATCTAGAACAAAGAATTAAAAGAAAGCTAGATATGAACTTTTGCACTTTAAAACTGAAATATCACCTCCTTTGTTCATCCAAGACCATCAATCGGTCTTTACAACCAATCCCAAGATGAGGAAAGTTAGCTACTCATCTTCATTAATAAAGAGCTAAGCAAGAAAATATGAAAATAGACTAACCTTTTCTAATTGAAGCAAAAGAAATACATCAAAATTTTGAATAAAACCAAGAACTTGTATTGAAAAGAGAAATTAAGTGATTACAACAACAATATAGCAACCGGAATTGAAAACTAAGATGTTCTAGGTTAAGAAATATGAAAACCCTAAATTGGTGCATCCCTAAAAGCTCTTTATCCTAAAAAATGAAATAAGGGTTAGTATTTATAGACCCATGGTTCGAAACCTAAATTTTTGCCCAGGGAATACCCAACCGTTCGAACGGCTACGAAGGGAGTTAGAACGATCGTAAAGAGAAGTCTTCGACGTTCGAACGACTGCCCTAAGCGTTCGAACGCCTAGGACAATTTTCTTCTTGCATGACTACTATCCAATCAAACTCCTGTTGATGGCCCGTTGGAATGGCTAGATAGTTTTTTACCTCATCTATTTTTGAATGATTTGAAGCCCTTGGAGTTGAAATTTGGCTTCGCTCATCAAATGGAATATGCGTATCTTGAGAATAACTTTCCAACGGTGTATCATTCATCCCGTTCCGATCTTCAAGTGGAAAGTTGCACGTTTTCCTAGACACAACCCCGACAACGCTCCTCTACAATACATGTTCGCACACCGGCTCACTTCTTTGACTCTAATTCCATTCTTTTAGCCTCAAATACCTACAAAAAAATCAAGGGCAAAGTTAAATACAATAATTGTTAAAGAAAGCATAATTAATACTAAACTACGACTATCTAAGGGTCGTTTAGAGGTGAATAAACCACATTTTCATGCTCTAATCAATTGACGAGATAATGCCAAGAGAATATCACGGATGGCTACTATATCATGCGACTGACGCTCCACAATGAGATCCACTCACTTATAAACCTGACCAATGCACTCAATCAAGTCCGTATGAATGACATTCATATGCATGAAAAGAGCATAAATGGCGATCTTAGAATTTGAAGCCGTAGCAAGATCAGCAGCAAGAGGAGGAGCAAAGGTAAATGAAACGTCAGGAGCAACCAGAGGAGTCTCATCATTCGACGGATCAAGATCCACGGCATGGGGTCTGAGTTGAGGAGGAGGAGCGACACCAACATGTGCATTGCTCATTGAAAGAGTCATCTTGGATATCGGTTTTCCCACTAGAAGACAAGTCTCATGGGGCTCAGGCACAATCAGATAATGTGCCAAAAAATCAACAACTAGGAGTCTGAATGAAAGAAATGCACGAGAAGAGTTATTTGATGTTGCCTCAAGGATTAGATTGAATATTAGCTGACTCACGTCGATTGGAGGATCAGCGGCTATAGCATGCATGAATCATGCACATGTCTCATCTATATCACTAACATGTGACGTGCACTAGAACAAATCACATATGACATGATTAAGGATTTGAAAGACATCCTTTAACCCTTTCTGTTTCAGAAGACTTGAAAGACCAAGAGGCTAATTCCCCTCATCAGCCAACAACAAGTGGGCCAAGGAATTCAAGGAAGGCCAACTCGTAGATGGTGGATATGGAAACCCGATATTCTCAAGGTCGAGAGGCCGAATGTTGTGGAAAGTACAAATATCAAAAATAGAAAAGTCAAGATATACTCCACAAACATAGGACTTAAACATCCCGCCCTCCTTGTCCGAAGCATGAATATTCACAAAAAATTCACGAACAAGCTCAAGATACACAATTCTTTCCGGGATAGCAAGACGATCCAAACCCCATTTATTAAAATACGTGTAAATCAAGATTTTTGAAAAGTCATGGAGCATCACACCCCGAGAAATAAAAACTAGACGTGATTTAAAAGAACGATTAAACCGAGACTCGGCCTCAGAGTTAAGCCTAAATTTGGTGACATCCAGGGAAGGAGTGTCATCCCTTTGCTGAAAATCCGAGGCACCAAACGTGCCACCTCTTGTGCAGGGCCCAAAAGCCTGTCATTTGTTAGGGGTACCCAAGAAAATAGGGTTTGAGGCCCCTTTTGCTTTTGGGGAGTAGACATGGAACAAATAAAAATCTACTAATTAATCACTAAATAGATGCACTAGTCCAGTAGATGACTAATCTAACAAAACACAAACAAAACACAAAAATAACTTCCAAAAACTGAAAACCAAGTTCACAAGCCCTAGATATGTAAACTATGAAATTAATGACTTACTCACTATGGAACACGAGTAATTAACCCACAATCAACGAATCAAATAAGAACCAAAAGAAAAATCGAAGCCCTAGTTTTGTAAATTCGTGCAAAATAGATGAGCACAGTAGATATATTGAATAAGAAGAGGATGACCTAGAAAGAGAATAAAAAGCCAAAAAAGAATAGAGAAGACTGGTTCACTGGATCGAGGGAGAATCAGTCGTCGAAGGTCGCAAGAGTGTGAGGGGAGAGAGAAAACGACAGAGGCAATAAGGCAAAAAGGAACAGGCATTAGATATTTATACTCACCTTGTAAGTTGCCTTCGAGGGATTGAGAACCCGCGAACTAATTAGTGAACTTTGGGAGATTAAAAACCAGTGAGAAATAGTAAATTTTAAGTGAACTTCACGGGAGCGAGGACCCACTAGATCCCGCAAACTTTCCTATAACCAAAAAAAATATTTTTTTTTAAATAAACATGCACATAATCCCAAATCTCAACCATGCAAAATTCAACCAATGAAATTTAAGATGCCCTGAGTATGAGTGAATGAACAACCAGTATGATCAAGGATAAGTATAAAAGCACCTCAAGATGCACAGTAATGATAAACCCATACTAGCAAACATGAAATCAAGATGTATATCCATCAATTAGATCAATGCGAATACGGACGCTAAGGCAAGATCCAGGCAAGGTTAATAATAAAGATCTCATCTTGATCACAGAAGCACTAGATGTCAAACCCTCGTGTTATCCCAATCAATTTTTTATTTTTCTAGACAAAATCTCCTGCTCACCATTTGAAGTCCCAACCCTATCTCTTCAATTGTCACTCATTTAACATTAGTAACCAATTGTCACTTATTTAGGATAGTGGTTTTCACACACATGAGCAGGTAGTTATCTCCTCTTGTCACATAATAAGGGTAGCTTCTCTAACACTCACATGTAGCCATTTTTCACCCTTTTTTTAAGAAAAGGTAAACATTGTCACGGCCATTCTTGAGCAAGCGAGATCAACCATTATAATGTTTGCAAAAAGATCATAAAAAGACGGATTTCATATTAGAAAAGATCTCATGCATAGAACACCTAAACAATATGAAGCACAAGCATGATTAGTATCGTCATTGTCATTTGACTTGCCACTACAATTTCAAAAGATGCATACTAGATTCAATTTAGAAAATACTCCAACAGCTACCATTTCATGAGAAGTGCTTTGCAAGGAAGAGAGAAAAGTAAAGCATGTGTAAGTTTAAACCAAAACAAATATATACTCACACACATACACACCATAAGACACAACTTGAGAAAAGATGAGACGTTAAGGACCACTCAAGCCACAACCCCGACATAACAAACTACTCAAGAGAACACACTCCTAAGGATTTCCTCATAAACTCAAACCTAAGATTGTCAAAGGGTTTAGTGAAGAGATCAGCAAGTTGATTTTCAGTGGAGATATGCTCTAGGGAAATAATTTTCTCTTCAACTAGATCACGAATGAAGTGATATCGAATGTCAATATGTTTAGTGCGAGAATGTTGAATGTGATTCTTAGAAATACTAATCGCACTCATATTATCACAGAATAGGGTCATGACATTATGTTCTAAGCCATAGTCACTCAACATTTGTTTCATCCACAAGAGTTGAGTACAATAGCCTCCAGCAGCTATGTACTCTGCCTCAATAGTAGACAACAAAGTAGAATTATGCTTTTTACTATGCCAAGCAACCAAATTATTGCTTACATAAAAACATCCACCAGGGGTGCTCTTACGATAATCGGCAGCCCAATCTGCATCAGTATACTCAGCAATATTCGTATTTTTGTCCAAGATAAACCAAATACCATACCCAAGAGTACCATTGACATATTTAATGATTCATTTCATAGCAAGCAAATGTGACTCTTTGGGACAAGCCTAAAAACGAGTACAAATACCAACACTAACTGCAATGTCAGGTCTACTCGCAATTAAGTAAAGTAAACTATCAATCATATTTCTATACAAGGTTTGATCAACATCCTTTCCTGAAGTATTCTTGCTAAGCTTAAGACTAGTTCTAATGGGAGTCCTAGCATGCTTAGTATTTTCTAAGCCAATTTTTTTTTCTAGGTCTCTAGCATATTTGGATTGCAAGATAAAGATCCATTTATCCATTTGTTTAACTTGAAAACTTAGAAATTAATTCAACTCACCCATAATGCTCATTTTAAATTGACTTTTCATATGTTTAGTAAAATTGTGAGTAAGCTTTTGAGAGGTAGAACCAAACACAATGTCATCCATATAGATTTGAGCAATAAGAATGTGCTTAGTTTCTTTCTTTATGAACAAAGTTTTATTAGCTCCCCCTCGAGCAAAGCCAGATTCTAACAGAAATGTAGTCAACCTCTCATACTCTCTTCGCTCCCAGAAGTGAATTCCTTATCGCAAGTGTACGGATCGCGAAGTAGTAATAAACTCGAAGTACGAGTATCGATCCCACAAGGAGCAGTGGCAAGATGAACGCAAAATACTAAAAATACTATGATGCAATTCTAACATAATCCTAGCTTATGCTTTAAAAAGAGAAAAAAAATTATATTTTTAATTCTTGATTGATTTAAATTAAATCTAAATTATGAAAGCAATTAAACTGATTTAAACTTGATAATAAAAATGACTCAGAATCAATTGATCCAACCAATCAAGTTTCTCGGAATTCCAATGGAGGCTTCGTATAACTCAAATCCTTCGACTATTTCGTGAGTCTCAGATTCGAAAGATTTAGATTTTAAAAATATTTGTTCTTACAAACTTTAATTTCTAAAATAAATCTGATTGTTTTAATCATGGTCGTGCATCATCAATTCGCGCAACACATATAGTGAACCCAACGCATGCATAAACGTTACAAGGCAGCGTATATACTGAATCAACAATTCATGCATATGCGTTACCGAACATAATAGGACGCTCAAGTTTTTGAAAGTATTTAGAACAAAAAAAAAGAAGAAGAAAAATCAAAAAGATCTAACAGTGGATAGTATTCTACCTCCATTGTTCATCCTCGATCCCCAATCGATCTTTACAATCGATCCCGAGTTGGGAGAATTAGCCACGCATGGCTATAAAAATTAAATAATTAAATATAAAAAATATTTTGAAATATGAACATTGATATGAATATTTAAAAATTAAAGAACGTAAATTAATGATAGAAAAAATTGTAGAACAACGCGCGTAATTGAATAAAATCATAAATCGAATTTATAATATGTAAAATAAATGTAATCAATTACAAGACTTTTAAAAATTATAAAAAATTAATCTAGGAGGCTGTAGAAAATCCTAAAAAATAATGTATCTCGTTTAAAAAACCGTAAGGAAGTATATATAGTCTATACAATTCGAGTCCTAGCGGGATTAGAATTTTTGCCGAATTTTCTTCTTACCCGTCTGTTCTATCTCAATTTTGACCACTTTAGAGATCGATTTAGACAATACTTATTAGAGATAAAGTTGTAGTCCTTGAAGTTTTCTTTCCAACACAATAAAAATTTGATAAATCGGACATCTGAGTAAAGAGTTATGACCAAAAATACTAAAACATATTTTTTAACAAAATTTGGTAGCGTTCGAACTCTAGTTCCTTTGTCTTTTTGGAGTTCAAATGCTAAGTACAATTTTTCCTTTCTTTGATTTTTTTTCATCTTCTTCATATCCCATTTTAGAGTCTTCGGAGTCTAATTCTCGCGATGCTCATTAGACGTGAATATGTACAATTCTGTGAGATCTTTCCAATGATGCATCTTCCATTCCATTTCAAGCTTCGAATGAAAAATTTCTCAATTCCTAGCAACGGTCCTCGATAAGCGTCCTCACACTCCGTTGTACTTTCATAACTCTAATTCTTTCCTTTTTTTATTAACGTTTATCTGCAATGAATTCAAACACGATTTGAAGTACGAATCACAATAAAAAAATATAATTAAACTCATTTAGGGTTAACTTCGGATAATTTAGCAGTATTTGAACTACAATTATGCAGCCCAATCACATCATACCAAGTTCGAGGAGCTTGTTTTAACCCATGCAAAACTTTCTTAATCTTGTACACATGATCAGGATCATAGTTATCAAAATCAAACCGGCCGATGAACCGATTCAACTGGGAATTGGACTGCAGACCGGTTTGGTTTTATTAATTTACTGAAAATATATGTGAACTGCTTTAAATAAGAAGAACCATCTATTTTTTTTAAAATCAATAACTCAGGCAATTTTTAGTGAATCAAATGAGTTTTAAAATGTATGTGACAGGGGAGATCTTGCGAGATCCGATAGAGAATCGGTTGAAGGAGGACTCGTAGGAGTGGCGGCCGATTGTGAAGGAGAAGTGATAGTGCTCAGCATTGGTGTTGAGTGGAACGACGCCGTCGTCGCTATCTTCTCACCGTTATGTGAGACCCACGACGGACTTCACACGTAGTACACCGGCCTTCGCAACAGCGACAAGGTCACGAGTTGCTAGACTCATCACCTCTGAGTCTATCTTCTTGTGTTTGTGGCCTTGTGCATTTCTCTCTCTCTCAAAAGAACGTGAAGTGACAGAGAGAATGGGGCTTCGGTTTGGGGGTTGCTTGTGTTTTGGGAAAGTCATGATGAGTATTGACAATGACAGCACAAGTGAGAAGATGAAGGTGTTGGTGTGTTGTCAGGGAAGGAAAAGGACCTGTGAGAAGACACAGTGCTACGCAGACCAAACTTTATATTGAATTATAAAATATTTTTTTAATATATTTTTTTATTATTTATTAATTATATGACCAGTTGAATCTCGTTTGAACCATTGAACCAGTGCCTTGACCAGTTCAAGCACCAATTCGATTCTAGTGACTATGGTTAGGATGATTAGGATCTTCAAATCCTTTTGGTTGTTCAACATAGGCTTCTTCATGAAGAATGTCATTCAGAAATGCACTCTTTACATCCATCTGGTGAAGTCTAAAACCTAGGTGACAAGCAATGGCAAGTAAAATTCAAACAAACTCCAACCTTGTAACAGGGGCAAAGATCTCATCAAAGTCTATTCCTTCAATTTGTATGTATCCTTGTGCTACAAGTCTTGCCTTATTCTTAGTGATAGTGCCGAATTTATCAAATTTATTTTTAAATATCCATTTGGTACCAATCACATTCACGTTATCAAGTCTAGACACAAGTATCTACACATCATTACACACAAATTGACCTAATTCTATATGCATAGCAGTTATCCAATGCTCATCGGTTAAGACTTCTTTCATATTTTTTAGTTCAAACGAAGAAGTATAACACAAGTAATTTACCTCATTCCTTACCTGACGCCTTGCCCTTATTGATTCAATGACATCTCCAATCACTTTATCCAATGGATGGTTCAACTTTACTTTGACAGATGGTTCAAGGTTGAATCCCACATCATCTTCAACTTTGTCCATCCGATTCATTATTTCATCTCTCTTTTCATTGTTCTTCTTCTCCACGTTTTCAGAGGCTCCACTATCTGAATTAAAATTCTCACCAAGTACATTATCAGAATGAACTAAAGTATCATGAATTACAACATTTATTGATTCCATAACCATAAGAATTCAAAAGTTATACACACAATAAGCTCTACTATTAAAAGAACACCCAAGAAATACTTCTTCATCACTTCAGGAATCAAATTTGCCCAGATGCTCTCTATCCCTCAAGATATAGCATTTACTCCCAAATACTCAAAAGTATTTCACATTGGGCTTCTTACCTTTCCAAAGCTCATAAGGTGTCAGTTTGGTACCAACTCTCAGATAGACTTGCTTTGTAATGTAGCATGTTGTATTTACTGCCTCAACCTAAACTTTTTGTGAAATATTTTTTTCATGAAGCATTACACGGGCTATTTCCTAGACCACTCAATTTTTTCTTTCCACCACACCATTCTGTTGTAGTGTCTTTGGGGCAGAGAATTCATGTCTTATACTCTACTCATCACCAAATTTAACAAACTCAGAATTCTCAAATTCCTTACCATGATCTATGCAAATTCTGCGAATGCAACCAATTTTTGATCCCTTCTTTACTTGCACTTTCAAACATAATGCTCGAAACACATAAAAGTATCATATTTCTCACGAATAAAATTAACCCATGTAAATCTAGAGAAATCATCCATTGCCACAAAAATGTATTTCTTTCCTCGAGCACTCTCTATTTGAGTGGGGCCAATCAGATCCATACGAATAAGTTCAAGGGGTTTATAGGTAGCAAACTGCTTAACTTTCTTGTGCATGGACTTAATTTATTTTCTTAATTGACATGGTCCACAAACACAAATAGTGATTTTTGTTAAGTTTTGGAATCCCACGGATGAGTTTTGAGCTGAAAAATTTAGAAAGATCATTAAAGTTAACATGACAAAGTCTTTAATATCACAGCTTAGTCTCATCCAGTTTAGCAGAGTTATAAAAAATGCTACTTTATGATACAATTCCATAGCAATTATTAGAAGTGCGCGCACCTTTCATGACACAAGTACCATGTCTATCAAAAATAGAGCACTCAATTTTAAAAAAATATATTTGATGTTGTGTGTCACATAACTGACTAATGCTAATGAAATTAGCCTTTAAACCCTCAACTAATAACACACCAGTAAGATTTGATAACCCTTAAGATCTTATGTTACATTTTCCTATGACTTTAGAAGTGCTGCGATCTCCAAAGGTTACTGTACCTCCATCACATTTTGTCACAGTGTCAAAATATGCTTTATTGTCACATATATGCCTAGAACAACCACTATCTAGATACCACATATTAGAACTATGAGTCTTCAGTGCAGTGTGAGCAACATATCCTTTCAGGTCATTCTTCTTTATCCATACAGTCTTAGTTTTAGCGTTTACATTTTTAACTAACGACAGTCTATTAAGTTTTAGACATTTTCTTGAGGTATGTTTTATAACATATTCTGTGTAATACCCCGACCCACAAAAATAAGTAATCGAGTTAATTTTATTTAATTTTAAATGTAATCAATATTTTCACAGACACATTATAAGTATTTATCTTACTTCACAATTAGGTGTAAAAATAACACGACACATTATAGACACGCAATAGACATAGGGGTGCGTGCATGGCGGACACGTGGTGCATGCATGGATGAGATGTCCATGTGTGTGTGTGCATGTGTGACACATAAAGAGAGTTGCTGGATAGCAGTTGTCCCTGTGGGTGTGCGTGTGTGGCGTGTAGGCTAGGAGGTGAGTGTCATGTAAAAGCCAACTAGAACACTTAAATTGCAATTAAAATTTGGACCAATAACTCCACAAGAAACAAAGAAATAGAAAGAAGGAAATAGAAAGAAAATAGTGAGGGAAAGGCTGCAGAAGTGAGAAAGAATAACAAAACAACGATACCGATACTGTTTTTTTCTATCGAGATAAATTCTAAATTTTATCTATTTTTTTTAATATTCTCTTATACTTTAAGCCTTATTATCGAATACCATATCTACAAATTAACCCTCCAAATACCCAAAAAATACGTGTTTTTAAAATAAAAATTTGAATAATTCAAAATCCTATTATATCTCTAGAAC
>BRYE01000001.1:9872500-9875000 GCA_030159115.1 Actinidia arguta var. hypoleuca
ATTACTCTTTAAATCACACAATGTAATCCTTTCAATAGATTACAATTTTCAATAGATTACAATGATTGAAGTGTTTAAAGCTCACTCACTCTAGATTGAATGTGAATACAATGAAGGCTATTTGTATCTTGAGTGATATAACTTTTAAACTGATTTTGATCAATGCCAAAATCTCGCAATGAATGCTTAAGGATGATTGAAGTATTGAATGCTTAACAGAGAGCTTTGTTTTGGATCACTTCAATGCTTACCAATATCCCCAAAGAGTTGTTTTTAACAGCCCCTGGAGTGAATAGAGACGTTGCAGCATTTAATGCACTGTTTTTGACTGTTCTGATTCAATTCCGGCCGTTGAATCTGTGATTTTGACGTGCAATTTGAAATTCAAAAACTTCGGTCGGACTTTTTCTGAATTTCGGTCGGACCGAACTTTACTTCGGTTGGTTTTGAGTTGTATTTCTAATGGCTTTGTCCTGTAGTCTATTTTGTGCTCTGTTTTGATCTTCTGAACTTCGATTGAACTCCCCTGGATCTTCGAGTCGTACAAACTTAACTTCGGTTGGATTTTTTCTTGACTTCCAAGGAGCTTGTTTGTAGGAATTTATTCTGGGAGTTTCCTTGCATTGGAACTCTGGAATTTCGGTCTCACACAAACTTCGGTCGATCCGATTCTGAATTTCGGTAGGACCAAAGTTTACATTCGGTTGGATTTACACTTGATTTACAGATAGCATCCTCTATTTTTACAGAGGCTTGTTTTACAGTTAGTTCTTTATAATTTTCTATCAACTCTCTGTTTAAGCGATATATTATATTTTTATCACTTGTATATCTTTAATAATATTGCTTATGGTTTGTATAATGTTTCAAGACTTCATTTATCGTGTCCAAAGCCATTTTTCTAAAACCATGGATGCTTTTCGATGATGGTTAGTCTTTGAACCATTCTTTCATCATCAAAACTTTATTTCAACATGGGTCTTAAATTATCATAAATAAAATATTATAATTCATAACTTTATGCAACAAAAAATCATAACTGATTTAAATATGTACCATAAATTATTCATAACAATGGTCACAACAATTCATAAATATCAAACTAATTCACAACTTGTTATTTTAGCCACATTATATCATAAAAGTACGGGTTAACAATTGGGCCCGTAGCCATTATTATGGTGTGAAAAATTCAATAATTGAGATTGAATTTTATTTATCCTATAATTAAAACATAAAGTACACAAAATATAAACCCAAATATTAAATGTGTACCGGAGCATTTTCCTATATACACTTTCAACAAGCATATTTCTTTTTCAACAATTAGGAGGGGGAACATAGGAATGAGAGAGTTTGGGTAGGTGTTGTACTCCAAAGGCACAACATCCTGCTGTTTGTATTGTTTGGAGCTTATTTTGGTCCAATTGTGTAATCAGAAAAATTCATATTGTATGGTTCAAAAATAGGTTGTTTACACACAAAAAAAATTGATCGGATATTTATAGCCAAATGATTAGATCGTATTTTTTAAAAAAATAAAAATAAACAACGAGTATGATTTAAGAGTAAGTGTAGCACAAATATGATATACTTACATGGATGTTAATATCCAACCAACTGAAATTTCTACATGAGTTGTGTACTTGACAACCCCTACAAAATAAATGGTTATAAAATCGAGACAAACCCACATATAATACGAGCAACATAGTGTTGTGCCTATAAAGAGAACACGTACTCAAACTGGAATGAGAAGCGACTCAAAATCTTTATCCTGAAAAAGGAATTCGGAAATTACCAAAAAACAAGTGCACAATATAAGCTCAACTTACAATTGTATAGGAATTATTCTGAGTGAATCTAGTCTACATAATTGTTTTTTTTTAATATGTTTCAAATTATTTTTTGGGGTGTATGATTTTAAGATAGAAAAAGAAAGAAAATCGAGGATAGATACATGCGGTGGTCCTGCGGTGGTGAAGGTTGCTGTGACCATTTGCCGTTTGTGGTGACCAAGCTGCGATACAGAAATAGTGAGATCGGCCGCTGGAGTTGTTTCTAGAAAACGGCTCTCCGACGGTTAAGTTAGATAACCAAAAAATATATGTAGAGAGAAAGAGAAAGAATATGTGTTTTTTAGGGATGAATCTGCACACCTTTTAAAGAATAAGGGCTGACCTTATATAGCACAGCTCGACGCGTGCCTTGACGCGTCAACTGTCGTGTCACTAGACACACTGTAGCTTGGCGCATGCTCAGACGCACCGATTGTTGTGTCAGTGAGTAGGAAGCTGACTCATCCATGCTCTAAGGACCTGGCTGATAACTTGTCATCATGTTGTCAATGTTTCAATCCAGGCGTGGAGGCCTGTCAGAAGAAATTTCGCCGGGCAAGTTATCTTTTGTCTCCTAACATGCCTCGTAATCACTGTCGACCGTTGTCCCTCGGCCAAATTTTGACGCAGTTAGTCTACCGAACTTGCTATAGAGCAACAAC
>BRYE01000001.1:9880000-9885000 GCA_030159115.1 Actinidia arguta var. hypoleuca
CTCTTTCACATAAGAAAAACAATAATTCAAACTAAAATGAGAACTTGCTTTCTTGAGCTATATCGGCTTTTGTAAAAAAAAAAATTGAGGTTATTATGGTTATTATCGTTTTTTGTTGATGTGAGTTGGGGCAATTTTAATCTTAAATTGCTTAGGGTTCTAAATATATGTTTTAATTATTTGATGGAAGTTAATTGATACTCACTATTAGTTGAGTAGAGGTTCACGTAATTATCCCATAAATTAATTGCGGTGTTGGATTGATGACGCAGATCCTGAACATTGGACACGTCTCATCAAAAAGTTTCTTACAACAGCCAGAGTGGTAACCACTGTTATTAAAGCACTTAGAGATTGGGATGTTTGGACAACTCAACTATTGGGTTATTGTAGACAAAATAAAAAAATGAAAAAAATGAAATGAAGTATATATATAAAAAGGTGAGCCTTATTACCAAATGCCAAAATTAATAATGGCAATAACTCTTTCATCAAAAAAAAATAATGGCAATAACTAAAATTATTTTTTTATTACTTGGTATAACTAAAACACTATAGTTGGTTTATTTAGAAGAAAAAAAATAACAGCATTGAGGAGATTTTTGTGGGTTAAAACATAATGACGTGGTAGTATGTATATTTTCATTTTAAGACAAAATAACCACCACCGTAATTGTAATTTCACAGTTGTCAATAGCACATTATTCTTGTTTTGACTTTCGTGTTAGAATAGTGTAAGGGGTTTGAAATTCCAAATACTAATTTTGGTTGAGTTAGGGTAGGCACCACCAACAAACTATCGCTTTATAGCAAGCTCGGCAAGGTCACTGCGCCGAAGCTCGGTTGAAACACAGTAGTTGGTGGCGATCCCTAGGCACATGGGATAAAATGTGACTTGCACGACAAGGTTTACACTAACAGCCCCACAACTAGATCGAGACTGGCGACATGATTGGCTAAAGCTACGAACCAAGTCCTAAAGGCATGGCTGGGTCAGCTGCCTACTTACTGACACAACAATTAGTAATCCATCACTCGATAATTGGTTCCATCTGCAAGAAATCAATTGTAGACATCCGTAAACACAATCATAATGGCATGCTCTCAAAGGTTGGGATGAATAGTGACCAAGGAAGATGAAGGGACTTATATTCGAAGTCAAAAAGGCGGAAAAAACACCTCAAACACATCATTAAGGCACATCGACTTATGGGCAAATTTTTTTGCTCCAAACCAATTAGGATCGAACGCGTGGAAACCCTCTCACCGCGTGTCTAGGCCAAACAACCCTTAAAAGACAGGTGAGACGCTTCGGCATTCGTGACCAAAATGAGCTCGAAGGGAATCGAACCTCAACGAGTGGCACAACAGGATAGCAAAACGACATATTCGTACATGGAAGGGAAAGCTTACAGGCACTAACACACCTACCTTACCAAGCTGAAACTTCAAAACTCATAGGCATCCGGCTCACATGACCTCAACTAGCATTGATCCAGCTCGTACTAACTGAGGGACAATTATAAGGGTATGAAATACCAAATATCAACTTTGGCAGAGCTAGGGCAGACACAACCGACATGCTATCACTTAATAGCAAGATCAGCGGGGTCACTGCGCTGGAGCTCGATCGAGACACAGTGCTCTACGGTGATCCCTAGTCACATTAGAGGATAGAAGGTGACTTACATGACGAGATTTACTCAGACAGCCCCTACGACTGGATCGAGGCTGACGACATGATTGGCTAAACCTACGAACTAGGTCTTAAGGGCATGGATGAGTCAGCTGCCTACTCATTGACACAGTAGTCAATGCTTCCATACACGCGTTGAGCTGCAGTCTATCTAGTGACGTAACAATGCGTCTAGGCATTCGTGAACTATACTATATAAGGTTAGGCCTTATTCTCTCAAAGATACGCAAACTAAACCACTCGAAGCTTAAACACACTCTCACTCTCTCTCCGTTCACTTGTTACCTCCGGTCAACTAACTTGATCATCAAAGAGCAGTCTCGAGACAACTCCGGTGGCCTTTCTCACTGTTATCGTCATGCAACTCGGTCAAGCCACTAGCATCTCCTAGGAGCCATCGTTAACCATTGATACGCAACTGTAGGTGTCTATCTTCGATTTTCTCTTTTATATTTGGTAATCCACTACCCCACAAATAGCATTTTTCTACTCTGAACGTTAGGTTTTGCGTGTCTGGGGCGGGTTGACCTCATGAGGACTTTTTAAGTATTTATCTAGTATGAGAGTACGAAAACATTTCCACTTAAACAGAAAACAAAAAATAAAAAATAAAAAAAATGACCCAATCAAAGCAACTTAAAGTGATTTATGGGCTTTCAATATCACTTTTATTGAAACAAATAATTCAATAATCATGTACCCATCAATTATACGTTACTTTGCAAGGCTACTTTGCAAAGCCAGCCAACAGAGATTGAACTAGTAGCATGAGACTTTGAGGTTTATTCTGTTTCAAAGTTTCATATTCGAAACTGATGAGGGACGAATTTTTACCTACTCAAAACTAACTTCAAAGGAAGAGATGACCTGATCCGTAGTAACCATCTCGCCACATTGTTCATGAGATAGCCATATCGCCAAAGTTTGGGAAGATCACGTAGCCAATATCTTTTATGATCAACACTCTGCATGCCAAGTTGTCTTACGTCGCCCGTATGCTCCTCTTAACCTCTCAAGTCGCCAGTTCATGATGATCAATAGTTTATGTCGCCAATATCTTCAGACCGAGATGAACGTGTGACTCCATCTCCACCAGCCTCCTATGATTGTGGCACTACCTCCACACAGCAAACTCTTGCCATTATGCCGTTATCCCCAGCCACGACTTCCTTACGTGGTTGCCCGATGATTGCGTCTTGATCTCCTCACACATTTGTGAAATCTCCATCTACATAAGCCGCTCATTATTCTCCAGAAAGAGGGAACTACAATCGCAACTCTTAAGATATTGATATTTGATTTCTCTGTTGTGCATTTGTCTAGTAGATTTATCTCCTACAATCTCATCGCCACACCGGAGGAGTTTTGAACAGCCTCACCTCGACCAGTAACATTTATCTCCTTGCGTAAGTGACCAAGGTTGTCACCTCAAGCAGTTTTGACTGTTGGTTGCTCACTCCAGATTACCACTTCAATAGAAACCTCATAGATATTATTAATTCCAGAATTGGGTCAATCCATATAAGATTTCTAACTTGACTTTAATCAGGGAACCCATTAATGGACGGTAAAAGTGATCTCCGAATTAGTCGGCCCTTGAGCCAATACCGAGTTATTAAAAAAAGGCATAGATTTGCTCTGTTTTAAACAGTAATAAAGACCAGCCACGTTCAGCAGTGTTCCACACAAAAAATGAAAGTCACTTTAAATACCAAAAAAGTATCCAAAACCCGAATCAACGGCAAGAATACAAAAATGAAACTGCTGGGTCACTAATTGTACAAATCAACACCTGACCCACCTTACGTAACGACACGTGTTGAGGAAGTGGTAGATAAGACCACAGAGGGTCTCGCTGGTGTGTGGGACTGTGTGCGTGGCCTGGTCCTAACATGAGCATGTGATGAAGCACAAAAAGACTTGCTTTTCAACGGGGTTTGAGCCCATTGCCTTGAATACAAGTACATGAAGATCGCAATTCTCACATTACCTGGAGTTAATAGATCAATCTGATATTTTTTTACTTGAGCAGAATCTAGGAGTAATTTCAAGTACATTAGAATTTTGGTGACTGACCAAGTTGACGTCAGCATAAATGAACATAATATGAACTCAAAATCTCTCACCTATCAATACTATTGTACAACTACTACCTTGCTTATCCAAAGCAGAAGCACAGAGAGAGAGAGAGAGAGAGAGAGAGAGAGAGAGAGAGTAATCTCCTGGTTGATTGTCAATCTGCTAGACGTACAGGCACAAGCTATGTTAGTCTGTGAGAATTAGAAAAGAAAACGCGGTACAACTTCTCTTAAATTGTGGTACACAGGTAGATCTTTGTAGGTTATATTATTAGAAATTATTTTTCTCTCAGTAACGAAAATCTAATAGAAAATTATAATATATTTTCAATAATCCACATAAAACATATTTATAAGAATGTTATAATCAGAGGCGGGGGCAGTTAAGGCCCAGAGGAGGCAACTGCTCCCCCTCAAGTTTTGAAGAAAAAAAAAATTACCTATAATTTTAGAAAAAAATTTTAATTTACCACCTTAAAAAATTCTAAATGCCCCTCCAAAAATTTTTTCAATGGCTATCCCCTTCTGAATAAAATTCTTAACTCCGCCACTGATTATAATCAATTTTTTAATATTTTCTCCTATGATGTCAATTAGTTATTTTCATCAAAAGAAAATATTTAAAAAATTCGCAGGAAAAACTTTAGGAATCACTAAATTCATCATATTGTATCAGAATTGTACAATGTTCAAAAACTTTCATTCCAATACATAAATCGCTACGGTATCGATGTATAGTAACGAAGGGCATGGTAACGAAGGGCATAAATGTAGAATTCTGGTGGCCTAAATAAAGTGATCAAGATGTTGATAGTCAAGGGGGAGCTAGCACTACTGCATTGGCAAGCCAACATATAGCAAGGCGGAGATGGGTCATGCAAGACTAGGTGCGCGTCTAATTTGCACAGTATATCGAGGGAGAATATATCATTCAAACTACCAACGAAAACAATAAATTAAACTACCCTTCCACCCCTTTCGAATCAATGTAAATTTATGTACTTTTCAAAGAGTTTTGAGTGTAAAAAATTCAAAGGTTAGAGAATAATTGTTATCTGATTTCACGTCTTTGGGTGACACAAATGATAAAAACATTATTTCTCTGGAGCTTATTATCAAACAGTAGTGAGCATGAAATGATGTAATTTTAGTTCAAAAGATTATATTCAGATAGGGTCTGGTGTCTCCCAAACTATTTTCTATGCTTTATATCTATGTTACATGAA
>BRYE01000001.1:9927500-9932500 GCA_030159115.1 Actinidia arguta var. hypoleuca
GATGCTTAGGGCCATGAGCATGGCACGACTCCAAGTGTTGTAATTTTCCTCAGTTAGTAATTGCATGACGAGTATGAGCCCAGGTTGATCGGAGTGGTGAAGGTAAATGGGTCATTTGGATTGTCGTATTTGTTGGCCTCAGGCTTAGCTGAGTCTTGGATTATTTGGGTATCTTTTTCTACCATGTGTGTCGGCTAGAAGAAAGATGGTTGTTGTGTTTGAGGAAGGAACAAATGTTTCAGAAACGTGGTGGCTCTGATACTATGTAAAAGAAATTGAATATTTATTTATTGATTATATATTGTTAATACAAAGGAGTTACTCCTATATATAGGAGCCAATAAGAACAAGAAAAGAAATAACAAAATAAAGAAAAATCCTAATAAGAAAAAAATACTACTAAATCAATTACATTAGGAAACGTATCTAAAATACATTAGAAGGAAGGAAACTAATTTAGATCCTAAATTAGGGCATATACATTATTATTGCCTATTTACATTCCTACAAAAATGGAAAACAGAATAAGGAAGGTGGATAAGTCTACTCTAACCGAATACTTTACCGAAATTTTTACTGAAAACTCAAAACGACATCGTTTTGAGTAAAAAAAAAAATTAAAAACTAAAACTAAAATTTGGGACCAATTTTAGTTTCTTCTTCAGTCTTCCAGAGAGAGAGAGCACCATGGAGGAAGAGAGACCTCTGGCGACCATGGAGGAAGAACACCACCCGCCAACCCCACCCCTCTCCTCCAAGGTCAACGGTGGCACCACCGCCTCGTCACTAACCTCCGCCTCAAGACCACCATGTGGTCGGAGCTCGGTGGCGCCGTGGGCGACCTCGGCACCTACATCCCCATCGTCCTTTCCCTGGCCCTGGTTTCCCACCTCGACCTCTCCACCACCCTCATCGCCACTGCCGTCTCCGAAACCCCCCACCTCTCCACCTCCCAAATCGCCGCCGCAGGAATCTCCACCGTCGCCATCCTCCTCCTCCTCGGCGCCACTGGACTCATGTCCATCTTCTACAGGGTCATCCCCTTCCCCGTCGTCCGAGGCGTTCAACTCTCCCAAGGGCTCTCCTTCGCCTTCTCCACCGTCAAATACCTCCGCAACACCCAAGATTTCGACGCCGGAAAATCGAGTCCGCCATGGCCCTAGCTTGGCCTCGACGGTCTCATCGTCTCCCTTTTCTCTCTCTCTTCGGACAACTTTTCTTTTCTCTCTCTCTTTGGACAACTTTGAAGTGGGTGGTGTTCTTCATCCATGGCGCTTTCTCTCTCTCTCCGGCCGACTGGGCTGAATTGTTCCTAAATTTTGATTTTGATTTTGATTTTTTATTTTTTTTACTCAAAACGATGTCGTTTTGAGATTTCGATAAATGTTTCGGTAAAAAGCTTCGGTAAGGGTAGACTTGCCCAAGGAAGGTTGGTTATCCATAATTGTAAAAGAACCCATATTTTGTGCATTAATCGACTTTACATTCCTTAACAGCAAGTCAAAACCTAAACTATCCTATCCTAAGAGAAAGAAAAAGGAGAAACAGGTCAGCACCTATGAGTGCTTTTTCCCAACGCCTACCACTGCTTCACTGCAAGGGTCTCCGCTGAGTTAGCCTCCTCCTCAGCTGAAAAGAAACTACCATTTGGAGCCTGAGAGCCTCCCTCAACCTCCTCAGAAGAGCTCTCCTTCACTGGCACTGAAGGGTTCACCTGACTAGAGCCCCGACCATGTCCTTGGGAGGACTCCTTTGCCAGATGCCCTTCGGGAGACCCCTTGCCGAGAACACTCTTGAAAAGAAGAAGACATCTATTGGAACATGTAAAAGGGAATTAATTGCTTAAATAGGGAATAGAGATACTTGTTGCAACATTGGGAATGTCCTTGGCACACCTCCTTCGCACTAGCCTTTTTAGCCTCTCAATCAAACAGAAAGTTGTTCGTTGTACCTTTGAGGGACTTGCAAAAAGGAGAATGAACAATTCAAAACAAAGGGCTTTTTATGAATGAGACATAATCGAAAAATGAGATAAAGATACCTGCTCTACATCCTAGTAGATAGGAGGGAGCCTCAGAAACTCAGGATATGCAGCAACATACTCCAAGGCCCCCTTAACAGGAAGCTTTTCCAGCCCGACCCAAGTTTCATCTAGTGGGGTCCAGACCAGGGAACGTCCATCAGAAGCTCTATATGGGCAGCGTAGCCCTCTCCAATGAGAAGTTGGTCACCAACTTTCCAACAACCATCTGTGGCACGACCCCTAGGCCAAGGAGGCGAGTCAGCCTCATATCTGCCAGAAGAGTAGCAGGAACCTTGCAAGCAATAGGGTATGGTGTCAGGGCCGTCCCTGAGTTTTGGGGGGCCCTAGGCCAAAAAAATTTTGGAATCCTAAAATTTGAGAATTTTGGGAGGTTTAAAATAAAAATGGGTAGCCTTAAAACGGGCCTAATTTGAGTTTTCAATATTCCAAAATAAAAATAGATAACCGTAAAATTTTTGAGTATTTTTAGTGGCTCTAAAATAAAAATGGGTCTAATTTGAGTTTTCAATGTTCCAAAATAAAAATGGGTAGCCCTAAAATTTAAGAATTTTTAAGAATTTTGAGGGGTCTAAAATAAAAATGGGTCTAATTTGAGTTTCTAATGTTTCCAAATAAAAATGGGTAACCTTAAAATTTGAGAATTTTTTAATATTTTGAAGGGGTTTAAAATAAAAATAGGCCTAATTTGAGTTTTTAATGTTCCAAAATAAAAATGGATAGCCCTAAAATTTAAGAATTTTGAGAGGACTTAAAATAAAAATGAGTAGCTTTAAAATGGATCTAATATGAGTTTTTAATGTTCTAAAATAAAAATGAGTAACCCTAAATTTTGAGAATTTTTGAATATGTTTGGGGGCCCTAAAATTTGAATTTTTGGGGGGGGCCCTAGGCCTAGGGACGGGCCTGTATGGTGTCTTATGGATCACCCTCTCGCCCAAGAACCACTATTTGAAGAAAAGGCCCTTCAGCAGATACCTTTATAGAGTCCTCTCCCTACTCGACTCGTATCGGGCTCGCATCTTCGCCGGTACACCCGTCCATAGAGTCCAAGTCACTTGTAAAGAAAAACAAGATACACTCATCTATATAACAAAGAATGCAAGAACAAAAAGCACTAGAGATGTCAACAAATTTACCCACTCAAGAGTCAGGTGGTTCAAAAATCATTGCCGCTCGTCCAAGTTGTCACTGATCTTTTGTCCTCAGATAGTGTTATCCTATCGAGAGATGCGATAGATGATGTAGATATCCTCACTCCCCTGGTCTAGTCATACCATGCCCAAATACTCGTAGCTCTAGATCTTCAAAGAAGACAACAGAATAAGAATTCCAGGTACAAAATAATATGATGATAGAGCATGTAAAAAAAGAGAAGAGTCCATATACCTTTTAGATTGGGAAATATCCATCAATCGATGTCCACAAGCCGCGAGAGATGGCGCTTATATAGCCATATAGAGTCAACAAAGTTGCATTCCCCTAGTTGTAGCGGCCCACAACCTACATGTCTACCATCTCCCTAAGGAGAAAGAAGAAGGCCTGAGAGTCAGAGCTAGGAAAGATGATCTAGCTCATCATGTAAAGCGTGAAGGCAAGGGTCGATCTCTCATGATTCTCCTATCTGGCACTCCCGACCCTTAAAAGTGGACAACAATCATGTGTATCGGACCTTTCCATTGCGCTAAGATGCCGGTACCTCCCCTAGCAAGTACCTCAGGGCGTTCTCAATACGCCAGATCCTGTTATCATAAGGGATCGAATCTCTTCCAACTCTCAGCCCTGTGGTCATGGAGAAATCTAGTGAGGTTGGCATCATCTCCCCCATGTTGGGGTGAAGTGGAAGGTGTTGGTGGAATTCCACCACCTCTTAGCCAGCGTTGTCAACTGTATATGGTCCTTTGGTGTCTGGATCAAAGATCGAATAAATGTGTCGAAGCCCGTATCTATAATGATCTGTCGGACAAGATCGGGGAGTGCTAAGTACCAGGGAAGCACCTCCCTTTAAGAATGACAATGGGGCGGGGTGGGGAGAAGGTTGGTATTACCATCCCCGATCCCCCAAAATTTTTTTATCCCCGATCCCTGCCTGGATCCCCGGCAGAGAAATTTTGGTATCCTTATCCCCCCTGAATCCGAACCCCAAAATTTTAAAATGGGAAAAAAATAATTCCCCAACACTTATCTAGTAATCTTTCGAAAACAAAGCCCTAAGTTCACACCATAGAACTAAAACTCAATAGTATTAGCAAATGGAGAATCAAAAAAATAGATTTGTAAAAAGAATCAGAGATTTCAAGATTAGATCTAATACTTTAAGGGTCTGTTTAGCAACATCTCAGCCCCCAGCCCAAACGCTACTCTTTCGGGGATGACGATCTATGTGCGTATGTGAAAACTCGATTATACATTGCCTAAATTGCATGATCTGTTGGGAAATAGAGACGGTAGGTAAGGCTTTGAATAAGATGAGATCTGTGACTAAATCGCATGATCTATCACCTGAATCGAACCCTCCATCGTCTGAATTGAACCCTCCAGCCTTCGCCTACCCCTTCTTTCTCTCTCTCTCTCTCTCTCTCTCTCTCTCTCTCTAAAAACGGAATGGTGGAGGTTTCGGCAATATAGGTATATATATATATATATATATATATATATTAGGGTTAATTTGCACCCCTTCACTTTTATCATATTATCATTCTGTACTCTTTACTTTTTAATTTTAACATTGTCGGGGTAAATTTTTGGGGATCAGGGCAGGGATATAAAAAATCATCCCTGCCCTATCCCCGATCCCCCAAAAATCCTAAAATATTTACCCCAATCGGGGCGGGGAGAGGAGCGGAGCGGGACAGATTGCCATTCCTACCTCCTTTCCACTTGTGTGGTCTTGAATCGTCGCCTCCTCTACATTTTCAAGAGCAATTGGTCAGCATATCATTGCATTAAAATTTCAAAT
>BRYE01000001.1:9935000-9940000 GCA_030159115.1 Actinidia arguta var. hypoleuca
CACCACCACACCAATATCCAGAATTTTCATCTTTAGTACCCCTCTCTAAGGGAGTACCATCCATAAATGTATCCATCCCAATGCTGTGCATAAGCCGACAAGGCCACAAAGATGCTATGATATGGTCGTGCTCAATGCCAAAATCATTAATCCAATACTTAAAACATAATGTATATATATGCATATATATATATATATATATACATATTCAATGAATAATATATTCATTTAAAATTCACAACATATCAATATTTCAATTCCAATAATCTAAATAACCATCAAATCACATAAACACATAAATCCAATGTTCTCACAAATATTTTATCAAACACATGATACGCGTTATTCACACAATATTATGGATCACTTAAACATGAGATTTTCTAGGTTTTTATAATAACAAATACTCACAACATGTTATTCTAACAACCAAACACATCCTAAACTCATAAAAATAGAGAGAATAGGACATTAACACAATATTAAACTACCTCTTGACAAATAGTAGATTTTTGGGAAAATGGAGGCCCAAACGGAGTCCTATCAAAATTTCACTCGGTTCAAATCGAAGAGCTCGATAAGACGGTCAACTTTCGTGCTTTGAGTGAAGGTCGGATGTCGCCGGAAAGTGGCCGAAAATGGCGATTTCGGCCGGAGCTCTCTTTGGAGAGAGCGAAAGGAAGGAAGAAAAGAGAAAGGAGAGAGAGGAGAAAGTGACGGGAGAGAGGGAGTGAAATGGCTGATTTGATTTTTGAGGGAGTAGGAAGTGTATGGAAGAAGTTTTACATGGGTTTTGTTACGGTGTATCACACTTACACACAACACATCTACACCTTCCATTTAATTCCAATGGGCCTAGCCCATAAATAATATAACCAATAATGGGCCTAGCCCAAAAATAATTAATCATAACCTATTTGGCCCATGGCCAAACAATAAATACCACTAATGAATATTTAGGGCCCAAGTCCAAGCGCAAAATAAATAAATTTTCAAAACATTACAAGTTAGATGGGCATCGACATTTCGACTAGAGAAGTTAGGTGTGTATAGTCAATTTTTACACCGACACATCACTTAGAGAAGTTAGGTGGGCACAGATACTCTACCCAAAGGAGTTAGGTATGTATTGGTCGATCTTCACACTGACACTCCGTCCAAAGGAGTTAGTTGTGTGTGGTTAATCTTTACACTGACACTCTACCCAATCGATACTCTACCCAAAGGAGTTAAGTGTGTATGGTCAATCTTTACACCGACACTAAGTCTAGTAGAGTTAGGACCAGTGGCATATCGGCTTGCCTTAACCTTAGAACTCGCAAATGTTCATGATGTCTTTCACGTATCCATGCTTAGGAAATACGTTGCAGATCCGACTCACATGTTGGAATAACCATCGATGGAGTTAGAGAAAAAAAATTTACAATACGAGGAACGACCAGTGTGAATCGTGGACACCAGGGTAAAACAACTTAGAAGCAAAGTCATTCAATTGGTCAAAATCTAGTGGGAGAACCAATCGATGGGAGAAGCAACATAGGAGAAAGAGAGTGATATGCGAGATAAATACCTGCATCTCTTTGAATTAGGTATAAATTAAATTTATAACTTGTTATTGTCATTAGTAATATAGATCAAGTCGAGCCATGGACATGATATAGTTAATGATAGAGACAAGACGTTGATCAAGTTTGGAGAACCAAACTTCATAAGGTAGGGAGAATATAATACTCCAACCCTTAATTATTTTTACCTTATTATATTAAAAAAATATATATAAATACACCAGTAGTATTTTAATAATTATTTTTAAAAATTTTATTTTAATTGAATTTTTATCCAAATTTTTTTTCTGATAAACGAAATAGAAAGTTAGACACATGTCCCACTTTTGGGATGCATGTCAATCATGCATGGAATGGTCCATGTGGAACCATGAGGACCACATGGTTGGGGCGTATCTCCAATCCTATCAACTAAGTCAAAAAGGTTGGACTTAGGGTACTTGGAATAGAGAAAGGAAGAGAAGAAGAAAGAGAGGAAGAAAGAGTTCGATGAATAAGAGAGAGATAGATAGGGAAAGAACAAAAAGAAGTCTAAAAGAGAGAGATGAGAACTTGAGAAGAAGAAGAAAATAAAGAAAAACTAAACGGTGAGGAACTCAATACCAAAAAACCGATTTCGTTTTATATTTAGGTAAATTCGACATCTCTCCATTATATTCGATGATTTCTTTCATTTTGAGCTCTATTATTGAAAATCATGTCTAGAATGATTTAAAATTCCAAATACCCCGAAAATACCTCATTTGTACACCTCTCTAACACCGAACTTCTAATAGGTCGATATATTATTTTATTCACTGAACAAGCAGTTAGTATTTTGACCATACTTTTTTCATAAAGTCACATTTTGACTTGATTTGAATGGCATATGATAGATATTTTAAATACCTACAACTTTGATTGAAAGTGTTTTTCCTGATTTAGAGATTTAGTGGCTCAAAACAGGCTTAGAATTCAATCAAAGGAAAACAATATTCTATTTTTTTCATCTAGATCAGTTCAACTTTTTTCTGATCGGTCCAATTTTTTCAGTGAAACACCTATTTGGTCTTGTACTGGTCCAATTTTTTTACGATCGGTAGAAGATTTTTAATGAACCTAGTATTTTGTCCTAGACCGGTCCAGCTTTTCTCCCACCGGTCAAACTATTTCCTCGATCAGTAGGAATTTTCTTCAATCGGTTGAACATTCTTCTCAAACGGTTGAACCCAATAACTTTAACAATTTTGAAATCCAATTGATTTGTCTAGTACCCGAGTCACTCTCAATATCTTATACACACTTACTACTCTAGGATTTAGTACACTAAATGGTAATTCAATTATACAAATAAGGTAAACGAAAAGATAATTAAAAAAAGAATACTAAATTCGAAATTATTAATTATAGGATTGAAAATCGAGGGGCACTTACCTTAATTTACGAGCAGATACTGAAAGAGTTTAAGATAAACTTAAGGTAAGTCTTGTTATGTTTTACTTACTTAAAAGTAAAAGTTTCATGATTAAAGCATGTATGATTTTATTTATTAAATATAATAATATTTTATGGTTAAATGCATGTTATATTTTAAATGTGCCATGAATTATGAAGAATGATTACTTTAAAAAAGTATATTTTAGACGATACATGATTCGAACGATGCCCCGTTCACTAGGGGAACGGATTTAGTATAGGGATGATTAGTTATTGAATATTATAGTATTGTTGATGATTGTGTTGAAGATAAAGGATCCAGGCAGACACGTAATCTTACTATAATTGGAAATTTACTCGTCTCCCCAACCGATAATCGACTCATAATAACATCACCATCATACATGTATTTAATCACATCAATGTATCCCCTTGTAAATCTGTCACTACCCAACTCATTTACACACATGGGTTCACCCTTATAATAGGTGTTATCGTGACCAGCCAGTGAGTCCTACTCATTAAGGCCTACTACTCAACTAGTTTAGGAATTTTTTTTCTATTCAATATTTGAATGCAGTTATATATATCCAAAAGCGTAATAAATTAACCAGATCTAACATGTATGAAAAAGTATACCGTATTATTATATCTTTCTTGTATGTAAATATTTACAATTATGGTTCTAGCCTTAAAGTCCGGCACAACCGTCAATAAAACTAAACAATTTTAAAAGAACTAACATTCATATGCTAAGCATGTAGCATAGGTCTTCCAAAATCAACGCTAGGGTCACCCGCCCTCAATCGCATTTCACTTTAGTTTCATGACCTGAAATATTACTTACAACTACGTCTTAAGTAATAGGCTAGTGTGAGTCAAATTATATAATACTAACAAGTGCCCACGAAACGATAAAATATTACTTTTCATTTCAATCATGAAATAATTTTACTTTTCATTTCAATCATTGGCTCATCTAGGCCAATTTTCATTTACCTTGATTTCATATCAAGAATTGAAAATCGTATTGGACTAACCCTTGTGGCACATACATCCGTTCAACGATCACCAGTTATTAGGGAGCGACCCCAATATAATATATGACATGATATCATATATGATCATCTGGCTATGATTCTACCCTTATTACATCACTTCTCGCTACATTCGTTTTCCCTAGCGGTCGGGACCCCGTTCGAACCATGTGTCGTCTAAAACATACTTTTCTAAAGTAATCATTTTTCATATTTAACGGCACCTGTACAATATAGCATGCATTTAATCATAAAATATCATGATATTTAATCAATAAAAACATACATGCTTTATCGCAAAACTTTTAATTTTAATTAAGTAAAACATAACAAGACTCACCTAATGTTTATCTCAAGCTTTTCAGTGCCCGCTTGTAAGTTAAGTTAAGGGCTCATCGGTTTCCGATTCTATAATTAATAATTTTAAATTTAGTATTCTTTCTTTAATTATCCTTTCGTTTACCTTATTTGTCTAACTGAATTACCGTTTAATGTGTCTAATTTAAGAGTAGTAAGTGTGTATAAGGTATTAGGAGTGAATCGGGTACTATACGAATCAATTAGGTTTTAAATTTGTAAAAGTTTTTGGGTTAAATTGGTTGGGAGTAAGCTAGACCAGTTGAAAAAAAGCTGGACCGATTCAGAACAAGACAGTAGGTTCTCTGAAAAAGCTGGATCGATCAGAAAAAAGCTGGATTGGTGTAGGATAAGTTAAAAGATTTCCTAAAAAAGCTGGACCATTCGGAAAAAAGCTGGACCAGTTTAGGACAAATAAGAATTTTTTTCTTTCCTGACTTAAGTTACAAGCTTGTTTTTAGCTACTAAAACTCCAAATAAGAAAAAATACTTAAAATAAAAGTTGTAAGTATTTGAAATAACTTTCATACGCAACTCGAATCAAGTAAAAAAATTATCATATGAGGGAGTTATGACCAAAATACTAACCAACTGTTTTGACAAAAAATAGGACATACTCTCTGCT
>BRYE01000001.1:9980000-9982500 GCA_030159115.1 Actinidia arguta var. hypoleuca
GCAAAAAAAAAACTAAACCAAATAACCCTCCTGATTAATGAAAACAATATAAAATTTTGAAGACCATCTCTCACGTTTTTTCATAGCATAGCATAGAAACATCAACATCACAAAACCATAATTCCGAAATCTTCATAGAACACATGTACCTATATTTGCACATGATGATACGTTTACGAACCTAAACTTCTTTACTTAATTAAAAAAAAATGTATATCAGATACTCACCTGCATCTAAGCAGAACTTGAACATTATGAACAGGTACTCATCTTGATCCCAAGTAAAAGGACTCGAGTGTATGGATAGAGCTCCAAGAAGTGCTCCTAGGAGAAGATTTTGAACTTTTCCCCAATAAAGACAAGCTAGGTGAATTTTCAGACCAGAACTCCATGGAATATTGATTATTATTATTTTATTTTGATAGTCCATTACATTTTTTTCTGAATTAGAATAAACACAAATACTGGACCACTTCTAAATATGCACTTGTGCCTTTGGAAGAATTATACCTAAAAGTTATGACTCGTGATCCCTATGATAAAAAAGACCAAGACATCTTGATTCAGTCCTAGGCCCAGAAATATACATAGAGATTCATAAAAGTCTTTACCACCCAAAAAATTGATTGTAATTAAACAAACTTCTTTACATGAAATATATATCATGGAAGAATCATATAAATCTTATCACTAAATTATCACTAAACCAAAATAATTTTAACTAGGGCATATAGAATTAATTGAAACAAATTCAAACTAGATCCAAGAGTAATATTACTGTCAAAAAACTTCCGATATCTCTTCACGCCCTAATTTGAATAGCGGAAGGAATTGCCAAATCCATGTCTGATTTGAATAAAAAGGCGATATGTAAAGCAAAAATAAACCTCTGTAAAGAGTTAGTGTAGTCAAATGCTATACAGTTATAGACACATAGACATGCACATAAATATATAAATATGTCAAATTAGTCTTACCTATCGAATTCCAATTTGGATTGCTGAACCATAGAAAATACTCACTAGACTCTTCGAATCTCTCTGTAGGAATTTGTACTTCGTCCTGTGTTTCTCAAAGGTTGTTCTGTTGCGTTTAATGATAACAATTGAAGAAGAAGAAGAAGAAGAAGAAGAAGAGAGAGAGAGATGATGACAAAGGTTGACTGCGATCAAACCAGATTTCTTCTATTATATCACGTATATACATATTCTAAGAGTCCTAATTGGCCCATCGACTCAAGAACAGTACTAAATTACCAATCAATCAAAAATAGAAATTCAAATTGCTTCGTTGTCTAACCAAGGCATAGATCGAGAGAGATCCAAAAGAGAGTAATCTTAATATCAACATATTTGTGAACACATTGATTGTGTTGACAAAACTTCTGAAATCTCTTCATGCAGTACTAAATTGACCCATAGATTCAAGAGTAGTACTAAATTACCAATCAATCAAAAATAGAAATTCGAATTGCTTCATTGTTTAACTAGGGCATATATCGAGAGAGATCCAAAAGAGAGAGTAATCTTAGTATCAATAAATTTGTGAACACATTGATTGTGTTGACAAAATTTATGAATTCTCTTCATGCTCTAATTAGAATACGGAGAGGACTTGCCTATACAAGGCCTGATTTGAAGAAAATTGTGAAATCAGAAGCAAAGATAAAACCCCTGCAGTGTTACTCTTATCAAATTCTATATAATTATAGACGGACCTATACATATATAGATATCAAATTGGTCTTACCGATGGATTGAGTTCCTATTTGGATTGCTAAACCCTAGAATTAGCACCGGCTCTTCACGTCTCTCTGTAGGAATTTGTGCTGCGTTCACATTTCCTTGAAGGCCGTTGTCGTTGTTCTATTGCTAAGAAGAAGAAGAAGAAGAAGAAGAAGAAGAAGAGAGAGAGAGAGAGGATAACAATTGAAGATGCAGGAGGAGGAGGAGGAGGAGAGAGAGGTTCCCAACTACTATTTCTTTGAGACTTGAGGGCAAAGCTAGACCACATATTTATATTTGCATAGGCAAGTTCAAAATACGGTTCAGATAGGGGGGTTTCCCAACGGCTATGTTCGTAATTTGACTTCTTGTTTCTTCTCGCATCTTCCTATCAACTTCAAGACGCTTTCGAGCCCTGTTGACGTTCTCGGTTCTTTAAACGACGGTTCATGATATCATGAATGCTTTTTTCGCGGTCCTCGTGATCAAGAGGCACCATTGCAAGACTGTTTTCTCTTCCCAAAAAATCATATTCCGAGCATTTTCCATGCCAAATAGAAGGGTTGCAGCACCTGAAAAAAAAAAAAGTTTCGAAAATTTTGGGCCCTAACAAAAATTCAAACTAAAATGTGTTCTTACAATGCATTGTTTTAGGTCTATAGCGGTTGCTAAACTAGATGTGTTTCTTTCTTTAGAAAATATTTTCATTGAGTCAAAAATCTATAGTCGAAGTGGTGTTTCATCACTTACTAACGGTGGATTTAAAAAAAAAGAAC
>BRYE01000001.1:10022500-10027500 GCA_030159115.1 Actinidia arguta var. hypoleuca
ACTATAAAATAAATTTTAGGTACCGATGTCTATCCTGAATCTTGAAGTATGTGGATTTCCGTTTACTTTATTTTCGTTTAGAAAATATATTAATGTATTTTGAGAAATTATAATATTCTTTTGGCCCAATATGAGCATTGTCCATGGAATATCATCTTATTCTGTATTTGATAACTCATGAAAAGCATAGTCCCATAGGAGGGGTAGATTAATTGTACTCTGATGTAATGACAATATGTTGTCATACATGATTATTTTTGTTGATTTTTCTTTAATTATTGTGTATGCTTACGCGGTCGGATCGTGTTTTTATCCAGGGTGTGACAACATGGTATTAGAGCTCTAGATTTGAATACTTATGAGCCGTGGGGTAACACGAGGGTGTTACGTAGGTATGGAGAAATAACATGAACATATATGCTACATGTTATTGATATAAGTATTGTAGAGTAATGTCTTGTCTTAATCATAAATGATTATGATTATCTTATTATTTTCTTATGGCATCATATAGAACATGCTACCATGTCAAGCGAGAAGTCGCGCAAGGTCACTTACAGGAGCTCGTGGGGCTCGTGTAATGGGGCTCGTGAGGACCGTGAAGAGGGGGACATTAAAAATCACCAAGAGTCGGCGATGGGAGGAGGAGCTCCACCGTCGATATTTAGTGACGCGGAATTTATACAAGTGGTGTTTACCGCCATTGAACAAGTGATGAGGAACACGGTTCAAACGATGCAAGTGCCGATTAGAGCAACAAACTCTAGGGTTACTACGGCCATGAAGGCCTTTCTACAATTTTGCCTGCCTACATTTAGGGGTGAACTAGTTCTGTTGAATGTGAAAGATTGGTTGGAGCAAGTCACAAGAGCGTTAGACACGATCTTGGTGACGGAGGAGGAGTTGAGGGTTTTGTTCATGTCTTATCAATTACAAGGGGACGCCCTCCAATGATAGAAGACCGTAGAGGAGAATGTGGCTAAGAAGTGGGAGCCATTTAGGAAAGCTTTCTTCGACCAATACTTTACGAATACGGCTAAGGAGGCATTGAGAATGAAATTCATTAATTTGGTTCAAGGGAGTGAATGTGGCTCAGTATAGGGCCAAATTTACTAGCTTGTCAAGGTTTGCAAGGGCGTTTGTGTCGATAAAAGAGGAGAAGGCAAAACAACTTATGCGAGGGCATAGGCCTTCTATAAGGAATAAGATTGCGGAGAATTTGATCAAAGTTTACTCGACCATGGTTAGCTCAACGACGGAGGGACACTTTTCAAAGAAATTGAAAAGTTCTACATCACAGTAGCAGTATCCTGCTAGGTCTTCACCTATTATTTTGATAGCATCATCTGGATAGACATCTCGGGGAGGGCCAATTTATTTTGGTTGTCACCAATCGGGGTATCGTATTGTGGATTGCCCACTGAAGGTTCAACAATAGAGGCAGTCGCAACAGAAGGAACAATCCCGCGGGCAAGCGCAGGAGCAGTCACTAGTTAGGGGGCCACCTACTTATTTTTAGTGTGGTTAAGTTGGTCATGTCATGAGACAATGCACGCAGAAGAGGAACAGTCAGGGAGCTACAGGGTCGCAGCAACCTACGCAGTCAATTCAAGCGTCTAAGGCCACTCTAGCACATATGTCAACTCGGTCTTTTTATCAATCAAGAACACAAGTTTTGGGTTAGCAGAGTCAGAGGACTCAGGAGCGGGTTTATGTTATAACATCAGTTGCGGGACCATTGAAAATAGCCAGATAACAAGAGCCGCAATTGGATACCTCTGTTGCGCGAGGTATTTTTCTTATGTTTAATTTGTGGGCTCGTGTTCTCATTGACACAGGAGCATCACATCTATTTATCGCATCATCAGTTTCTTTGGCATTAGAGTTAGAAATTGAGGTGTTAGATTCAGTACTTTTGTTGGACACTTTAGTTAAAGGTAGGACAACCTGAGACAAGTCTATAGGTCTTGCGAGGTTGAGGTTGCCGATCGACGCTTCATATTCGACTTCATTGTGTTAAACATGACGATTTTTGACGTAATCCTTGGTATAGATTGGTTGATGGGTTATCGTGCTACGATAGATTATGTTTGGCATCAAGTTACTTTCTGTACACCTGAGGGCGACCATTTTTATTTTGTGAGAGATCGGGGTGGTGATTTTTCCCATCGTCTACTGATGTGTGTAGACAAGGAGAATTGAATTTTCTTTTCTCGACTTGCTTAGTCGACGAGGGTAGTGTGGTTAGCATGGCTTTGCCACCAATTGTTTGAGACTTTCTAGATGTATTTCTAGAAGATTTGATAAAGTTACCACCGTACCGGGAGATCGAATTCTCTATTAATCTTATACCGTGCACCACGCCCATCTTGGTACCATCGTATCGTTTTGCACCGGCAGAGTTGCAAAAGTTAAAGATTTAAATTCAAGACTTGTTGGATAAGAGTTTTATCCGACCTAGTACATCACTGTGGGGAGTTTTAGCTTTGTTTGCTAAAAAAGAAGGATGGGTCACTTCGAATGTGTGTAGATTACCGACGACTAAATCGTATAACGATCAGGAACAAGTATCCACTTCCAAGGATTGAGGACTTGTTTGACCAATTAAAGGGTTTGAGCTGTTTCGTGAAGATTGACTTGAGATTAGGTTATCACCAATTTCAAATCAAAGAAGGGGATATAGAGAAGACGACTTTTCGATCACGCTACGGACATTACGAATTTCTTGTAATGCCGTTTGGTCTTACGAATGCACCAACAACTTTCTTAGACTTGATGAATCGTGTATTTCATCCATATCTTGATCGATTTGTAGTCGTGTTGTAGATAACATCTTGATTTACTCACCATCGATTAAGTCACATGAGGAGCATCTGCAGATTTTGTTGTAGCTTCTATTGGAGCATCGATTATACACTAAGTTTAGCAAGTGCAAATTCTGGTTACCTATGATGAGGTTATTAGGTCATGTTGTTTCTCGAAGCAGAATGGCTGTTAATTCATTAAAGATTGAGGCAGTGATGAATTGGGAACGATCGAAGATCGTGTTTGAGATCAGTAGTTTCTTGGGTTTAGCTGTTTACTACCGACGATTCGTAGAGAATTTTTCACATTTAGCGGCACCGATGACTCGACTTATGAGGAAGGAGATGCTTTTTGTTTGGAACGATACTTGTGAGCATTCATTTTAGGAGCATAAGAAGAGATTGACTTCGGCACCGATTCTTATTATATCGGAGCGAGGGTTGGCTTATACCGTGTATTGCAATGCTTCACATGATGGTTTGGATTGCGTGTTGATGCAGTTGGGTAAGGTGATCGCGTATGGTTCGCGTTAGTTGAAGACACACGAACAAAATTATCCGACTCACGACTTAGAGCTTGCGGTGGTCGTATTTACTTTAAAAAGTTGGAAACACTACTTGTACGGAGAATGGTTTGAAGTGTTTTCAGACCACAAGAGCTTGAAGTACCTATTTATGTAGAAGAATTGGAACTTGAGGCAGCGAAGTTGGATGGAGTACATGGAGGACTATGACTTTGAATTGTACTATCATCACGGGAAGGCCAATGTTATGACCGATGCGCTTAATAAGAAATCTCTTAGTACATTGACGAGCATTTCCATTCATGAATGAAAAATGCTTCAGGATTTCGGTGAGTACGATTTGCTTCTCAACGAGACGGATGAGTTTACTACCTTATTCACGTTGTCTGCAGAACTACCTATCATCAGTCGGATTATTGAAACACAACAACCAGACGTAGAGACCAAGACGATTTGCAACCGCATTATTAGAAGTGTAGGACTGACAAATTAGATTTGATATTCGGCTCAGAGTTTGAGATATAAGTCTAGATTATTCGTACCTTTGTCTAATAGAGACAGCGTTCTTCGTAAGTTTCATCATTCGTGACTTATAGTTCATCTTAGAGGAACGAAGATGTACCATGATTTATGTCAACAAATTTTGGTGGAGGCGAATGAAGAGAGACGTTGCCTTATTCGTTTTGAAGTTTTGGACTTGCCAACAAGTGAAAGCCAAACACTAGAAATCAATAGGTTTGCTACAACTATTAGCGATTGCTGAGTGAAAATGGGAGCATACCGATTCAAGTATTAGACACGCAAGACCAAGTTCTTAGAGGGAAGATCATTCCACTGGTGAAGATTCTATGGCTTTATCATGGCATGGGGGAGGTTACGTGGGAGCACGAGTCAGAAGTTCAAGCGAAGTATCTAGATCTTTTTAACTCATTTGGTACGTTTATTTAATTTCGAAAATATAATTTCTTTAAGTGGTAGAAGTTGTAAGGTTTTAAAATTTTTCTTTATATATAGATAATTATGGGCTTTAGTATAATTGGACAAATTTAATTTAATTGAGCCACATGAGGGTAGTTAGGCTTAAGTGTATTTAACTCGGGCTTGATAGATTTGAGAAGTGGGCTTGTATGAGGAAATGAGTCAAATACTTGGTCCATGATGATTTTAATTTGTTTGTGTTTGTCAAATAAGGCCTTAAGGCAAAAAGGGCATTTATATCTATCTTTCTCTCTCTTCTCATTTAACCTAAACGAGATTACTTCTCAACATTCATTTCTTCTTCTTCTTCTTCTTCTTTTTTTTCTTCTTCTTCTTCTCTCGCTCTAGGGTTTTGAGTATTTGAACTTAGATTGGAGTGTGTTAGAATGGGATTGGAGTGATAGTTCTTCGGAAAGATTATCTACTCAACGGGGGTGTCATTTTGAGGTATTATTTTGGGTGTTAAACCCTAAATAAAAGATTTGATTTATTTGAAAAATTAGGAGTTCTAAGATTTGGAATCATATGTTTTTCTACGACGTCTATCGGTAATCGTATTTTCTCTACCGATAGTTCTTTTTTCTGAAGTTGGCTCGAAGGCCCGACCTATCGGTAGTATTTTTTCACTACCAGTAGTGAACTTGGGTATTTTGCCTCTGGATGGTTGTCTACCGGTAGTTATTAATTGGATTTG
>BRYE01000001.1:10060000-10062500 GCA_030159115.1 Actinidia arguta var. hypoleuca
AATAAGTTTGATTGGATATTTATAAACACAATAAAAAAATATTTTCAAAAAATAGATGATTTAAGTTTAATATCAGCTGTTCATTTTATAAAACAAAATGATATTTGTTATTGTGTTTATAATTGTTTGATGAAACTGACTTTTTGCATAGATGACTTTTATTGCGAGCTCTATAAGTGAACGGTTCAGAGTACAGGCCCGAATGGATCCATAAGACGAGTATGGACAGATATGAAAGATAATGGTCTGGCGTTGAGCTGAACCCGTCAGGAATACTGCTTGTGTGATGTTGAAATTGACCTAATCCAACAAGGCAACCTGCATGAACCCTCTTGAACATTTTTTAAGATGACTTTTGGCCTTTTATTTGTGATGTTGTGTTCCTCTTGTACGTTTGATTATTCTATTTTTCACCAAATACAATAAACGCGATTCATTTTAATTATTTTCCCACGCGAATGCTTTTTGGGCAATCAAGAATTTCTTGGGTTAAGATCATAAAACAATTTAAAAGGGATTCGACCTAAAAAAAAAATTGAGGTTTTAACGAATCCATGGGTGTAATTTGAGGATGATTTACTATCATAATCCTATCCTATTTTCTTAGATTTTGTAAATAACTATTAACATAGTTGTTGGAAAACCCTCTTAATTATTTATGGAGCCCATAGGCTTATTTTGTTCTTTCATTTTCTCCAAAACAATAAAATAAAAATAAATACTGATTGTTTAAATTGATTCTAGTTATTAATGGATCATCTTCTAATGAAACAATAGTCGGAACCTTGCATCCTTTTTTATTAAAATATTTGCTATATCTAATACCCTGTCAATAATAATAATAATAATAATAATCTTATATAAATAGGAGTATTAGATAGCTAATCGGTTCAGATCTGGCCAGGGGTGAGAGATGTATTATTTTATGTATGCAAGTGGGAACATGTACAAGTTGGAAACAGAATATTTTTATACCTCACCTTGCCCATATATTGGATTAATTTTAGTAAAAAATTTTTCTCTTAATCTTTCCACTTTTTCTCCACTCTCTATCAGAGAAAAAAAAGAAGGCAGGGATTGAATTTTCAAAAGACCTGGTTGAGACATTGTGGTTTATAGAAAAAGAAAAAAGAAACTGTTGTGTTTTGTTGCTGCTATATTTGAACGCACTAAAAACTTGAATATGAACTCATCTCTTGGATTTTTTGATTCAAAAACTGAAGAACCAAACGTAAATCACGTCTCTTAATCTCTTACAACCCAGTGATATAACCACATTATAATAATGGGTGCGATTCTAAATGCACAATTCAGTAGAAATAGAGAGAGCTCATGTCAATACTCAAGGATTCGAGTTAGGCCTAGTTTGGGTTATAAGTTTTTTTTTAGTTTTTTTGCTTCCTTGGTTTTCAAGTTTTTTTATTTTTAGTAATTTTTTTTAACTTTTAAAATGATTTTAGTTTTGTTTTTAGTGAATTTTTTTTTCAAATTAGATGAATTTTTTTATATTTTCAGACTCCTCATCGAGAGGAATCGAAAAAGTATAAAATTTTGATCAAACGTCAAAAGAAGTTCACTAAAAATAAAAATAAAAACTCAAAAAGCGAAAAAGCTAAATAATAAAATAAATTCATAACCCAAACTGAACCCAACGATAAATAAAAAATGATGAATGTATGCGGCCGACCCGCCAATGAAATGATTAATAAAGAAACGAATGTGAGATATGAATGTATTTAAATTTTGGCTTTGCCATCATTTTCTTCTAATAAAAATGGCCATGTAAAATAAGAGTTAATTTTTTATTTCGTGGAGTTGGATTATATGAGATTAGTATTGCAGGCTATTGGTTTCGATATTATTTGTCCTAAGACCATATGGGAATGCAATACTACCAGTCCTCTGTATTCCCGCGTTTAATACGATATTATTTGTTTTTGTTTTGTAATTTTCCCATTCTTTTTTTTTTATCAGCCATACATTTTCTCTGAGCAGCTGCACAAAGTGGCAATGGCTAAAGTGGAAAAGCATTAAATGGACAGGTATAGTAAGATCCATTGGCACAAGCTGCACAAAATACAACAAAGCAATTTGCAGTGAAATAACTCTTTATTACAAGTATTGTTTCTGAGGGGGAATTCAACATCACAGATCTATCAGTTCTATTCTGAAAATTACGTATAAAAAACTTTAGGCACATCGAAATACAAGTAACCCGGAAACCAGCTGAGCGCAGGACTCGGTCGACATATTGCTTTCATGAAACTACAATATCAATCACCCAAAATGAAAATATCGAACGGGGAAAAGTGGAAATCCAGTGGAACTGGAATCAAAATGCACGTATCAACTGGCCCACCAAAACAGATGCCTTCTTCCTGTATGATTTTCCTCATCTTCAAATTTACTGATGCTGAAGGCTAAATGCCCTATTTCACACACACCTGTATATGTCTCAAACATTCTTTGGCTAACGAGGTTTTTACTTTTCTCCAGGATG
>BRYE01000001.1:10085000-10087500 GCA_030159115.1 Actinidia arguta var. hypoleuca
CACAGTACTTTGCATACAACTTCATTAATAAATATGCTCTAAATTTGTGTTTATATGAAAGTCGTATTTTAAGAACATGACTTCAAAAAGTTTACTTGAATTTAATACATAGGTTTTACAATGCTTTGATCTGATAAATTTGTTACAAAATTACTTGAATTTGTTGAAAAAAATTAATAAATACTAGGTTTTAAAATATTTGAATCTAATAAATTTATTACTACTTGAATTTGTTGAAAAAAATTAATAAATACTAGGTTTTAAAATATTTGAATCTAATAAATTTATTACAAAACCGGTAAAAAAAACTCTCCATTCGATCCCCCGTGACACTCGTTTTGAGGCACTTTGCGGCTGATGGATAGGGGCTTAAAGTCCACCACTTGCCGCAATCAGTGCCATCACCTAGCCCGAATAAATGTTGGGTGAAATACACTGACCTCTCCTGATGTTCCGAGTTAAAACACAAAGTATCCTTGACTTGACGTTTGAAAATTACTATGACCTCCCTTAAAGTTTGAAATTTGTAATAGATTTCTTCTATTTTACACTGATCATTCCGAAGTTTCGGATTAATACACAAAACACTCTTAACATCAATCGTTCATTAGCAAGATTAATTGTTCATCCATGACGTTAGCTGAATAGTGATTGGAATACCATGTATGCTCTTTTTTTGACAAAATTACTATATACCCCATAAGAATATTGATTGAATGATCAAAAAATAATAGTATTTTAGATATAAGGGTATTTAATTTAAGTACATGGATAACACGTGATTGATTTTTATTACTATTTTAAACAGATTAATAACAAAAATGGTATAAATGATACAATTAAATAGTTAATGAGTCAATAGATTTACTTTTTGGTCATTCAATTAACATTCTTGTGGGGTATATAGTAACTCTGTTAAAAAGAATGACATATATGGTATTCCTATCACTATTCAACTGACGTCGTGAATGGACAATCAATCTTGCTAACAGACGATTGATGTCAGGAGTGTTTTGTGTATTAACTTAAAATCTCAGGAGTGGTCAGTATAAAATGAGGAATCTATTACAAGTTTCAAACTTCAGGAGAGGTTATTGTAATTTCTTAAACGTCAAAGGTGCTTTGTGAATTAATCCGTATTCTCAAGAGAGGTCAGTGTAATTTTCCCATAAATATTGAAACGAAGGTTTTTTATCTACGATTAGAAAGTTTAAAAAATAAAAATATTTAAATGAAGTTTACGAAAACAAAAATAAGTCAAATTTTTACTTTATTTTTTATTTAGTATTTTTTTTTATCTTATTTCTATTTTCAGATTATCTAATTACGACGAATTAAGAAAAAAGTAAAAATAAAAGTGATCAAAGGCTAAAAAAAGTAACAATAAACTAAATTTAGGAACCACACGGGAACTTGCTTTGATATTCGTGTATTTCAACATTACATAATTAATAATGTAATTTTTTTTATCTAATTCAAAAAAAAGAAAAATATTAAAGATGAGATAAAAATAATTTTTTTAAATTAGATGATTTTTTTTTTTATATTTTTGGACTCTCACGACAAGAGAAAGCGAAAAATTATAAATTTTATTTAAACAACGAAAATAATTCACTAAAGATAAAGATAACTTAAAACAAAAAAATACATATCCAAATTGGGCCTTAAAAGTAAAATAGTCACCACCTCATTTATTACAACTGGGTTGTCCTTATGAATCTTCTACTTTTCACAAATTCTGTAGACTTAAACATATTTTTTGCAACGATACGTTATTCTTTTTCCCCCACAAATCGCACCAAAATAGATTCAATAACTATAATTGATATATAAATTTATCACATTGCTCAATATTTTTTATGTGATTGTTTTTTCTTGTTTTTGGAATGCATGGGGTTCATATTCTCTTATTTGATGGGCAAGGAGCTTCGAAAAAAATATTTGATTAGTAAGGCCACTTATTAAATCCCAAGTATAATTAATTTTATTGTGGTATAACTTTCATCAATAATAAAGAAAAATTGAAATTAAGATGCGCATTGCATTATGAAAAAGAAAATTATAAAGAATTTTAAAATTGGAGAGTGCTAATAATGTTATTTTTGTTATACATTATACGTTGTATGTAAGTGATTTACACAAAACTCGAGATGAGTTGTGGAATGCAAATAATTTGAAGGACAAAATATTCGCGAACTATGGTAATAAAGTTTGAAAAGTCCCTTTGGGAGGGAGTAGTCCATTATGTTGTTAGTACCCTAGGTTAACAATAAAAAACTGAGCAATATGAAACACACACAATAATAATAACATGTGGAAAACCTTAAAAGGTAGGGGTGAAAACCCATGCAACCGAAGTTCGAGAAGAATGCCGTATGAAAAATACGCATATGTATACAAGAGTTTTTCACGGCACTAGTTGACATAAATTAACACTCATGATTTTGAATATCTTATTATCAAATCTTCGCTAAATGCTACTAGGTTCAAACCTCCTTGA
>BRYE01000001.1:10092500-10102500 GCA_030159115.1 Actinidia arguta var. hypoleuca
TTGTTACCAAAATTAAAAATTCTAAAGATTTTTTTTTGTAAGTTTTCTTTTTAAAAAAATGTGGTTGTATGTCAAACTAAATAAATGAAGACTGACACATGATTTGAATTGTAACAGATCAAAAACTATCGGATTTAACTTGTTAAAACTCGAAGTCAAACTCTGATAACTTTTTTTTTTGTTTTTTTTTCTCCTTTAAAAAATATAATCAGTTTGGACTTTATATTTATCTCACCATATATATTAGTAGCTTTAAATTAATCACATCATCTCTTATGGGCATGTACTTTGGCGTATCGATTCAGATCAAATCTGTGAAAATCCTAATCCAATCTAAATTTGTAATTGGTAAATTCATTTAGTTTAATCCAAATTCAAATCCGAATCCGAATCCGAATGGATATCTGATCTGCAAATCTGATTCGATACATTATTTTTTTATATATATAAAATCCCCCAAAGAAGTATGAAATTTTTGAAATGAGAAAATATTATAATTTTTTCTCAAATTAGGATAAAAAATGGATATCCGAATCCGAATTCAAGAAATATAGATCCGATTTGAATCCGATCTAAGAAATACGAATTAATCGGATTCGGATTATATGAATTTTTGAATTAAATTTTTGTTAATATATTCAGATTTATTTGGATCGAATCCGAATTTTATCCGATCTATTGACATGCCTCTTTGGAGAGATATTTTAAACAAGATTGTACTACGAGTAAAGTTTCCCTTAATTGTCTTGTTAACGATCGTGTTAATCATGGTTTATTGGGCATTGCATAATGCACGCTTTATAATTAAGGTTATTTATATTTTTGGGAGGACTTCACTTTAAGTTTTATTGGACTAATATTTGAACATATTTAATTCATATTACAAAAATTTAAGATCAAAATTATTTTGTATTACACTGAAAAAAATAGCTCATACTTTTTACAACTCTTCTTATTTCTCAATACACTGCCACCATCTCTAGCAATCATCATTGGTGGCCGATGACTGGAGGTTACTTTTCGGTCGGCGGTCGACAACTTTTCCAGTGATCCTCCGATGACTTTTCTACATTTTTTTTCAGAATAACTTCACCGTTTGTTTGTTTTTGCCAGATAAATTTATTTATCAAAAATTATTGAAAAATCAAACAGTAAAATTTCAATGTTATAATTTCAAAACAATAAAACTCAACTTCTATAAATTTTACTATTTCAGATAAATAATTTTACTATTTGGAACAATAAAACTTAACTAAAAACTCTTAACCATTTTTCTATTACAGCAAACTTCGATAGATAAACTCAATTGTTGCTAAACCATAAACTTAACTGATAAAATATTTTTAAAAAATTGGGTTTTGAACAAGATTTTTTTACAATTTTGAGCCAAAACTATGTTAGGCTTCCAATCATTTTTTTTATATAACGAAGTGGTGTTTTAATCTCCGTAATATGGTATTCGAAATCATATAAAGTTTATTCAAACCGGATAAGGGATGAATGAGAAATTATCTTTCAAAGTTAGCTAGTTGGGCTAGTTAAAATGTGATGACAACACTTAATTCCACATTAGTTAGCAAACCAAAAGCGAATAAACTTATGTACTAATAAGTGTTAGGTGTGAGAGGTGAGGTTGAACATTGAGTTATTTTATATGGTTGATCGATAAATTTAATTTTAAACTTTTAATTATTCTTCCATTCACAAAAACATAAAAATTAATTCGTTTCCTATTGATTTTTTCAAAAACAAACATCAACACATAAAAAAAAACTTTGTTTAGAGAGAAAGAGACTTTGACATCAATGAAGACGGTTGGTGGTGGTAGAAGGCTCAAAAAATTAATCTATTCGCAATTGATTTTTTAAAAAATAAACACCCATACATAAAAAAAAAACTTTGTTCAGAGAGAAAGAGACTGGACACTAGTGAAGACGGCAGGTGGTGGTGGAAGGTTATGGTGGCGTTGTAGATCTTAGACCTTAGGGAGATAGCGATGTAAGGAAGGTAGTAGGGGCGACAATTACAAATGCGGTGTGGTAGTAACGGCAGTGAAAGCGGTGTAGTAGTATGGCGGCCATTGGTAGTGGAAAGTCGTGGTTGTATTTTAGATCTTATATCTGAGAGAGAGATATTTGATATCGGTGAAGTCACCGTGGCGATGACACGGTGTGGCTGTAGTAGAGAGGAAGGGCAAGATACATTTTGAAATATTTTTTTTTCTTTTATATTCTAGGTTATGAAGGAAGGACAATATTATCCAATAATAAAATTTTCACTCATAAATCATAATTTTATAAACCTAAGCCCAAATATCTTTTAATTTAATAAATTCTTTATTACTCATAAAAGTATCAAACTAAAGTTTAGTAGATGTCCAATAAATAGACTGTAGGGAAAAAAATTGTATATATTTTGTTATATATTTTAATGCACTTTAACGAATATGTATATATGTATATATACTTTTTAACAATATTAATATATTTTTATTCATTAATCACCGCTTATTAAATATTAATTAATATATATTTTTTAAAATAAATATTTTTATCATAAGAATGATGTGGTAGTGATCTCAGTAAATTTAAAATTAGAGAAGTATTTTTGCGTTGAGATGAAAAGTTAAACGAATTACCACGCGATTCTATTTACAAATTTTCTTTCTGTACATATTAATTACTTAAACAAATATTTAAATAAAGAATTTTTGGGGTTAACTGGTATTGTTTTGAACTTGGGTGAGACTTGCATTCGCACCTACATTTGACGAAAGAAAAAGATGGTGGAGACTAGTCACCACCTTCCGGACCCTTTTGCCCTTTTACCTTCGTCGATGGCATCATTTGACTACAGCTATTCATATAGAGAGAGAAACATCAAGAGAGAGAATACTTAAACCACGTTTATTAGGAGTAGTTCATGTACTTAAAACCTCCAGTCCTCTTTTTTCTACTCTCTCTCTTCTTGATGCTGTTCCAGCTATGGCCGTGGAGCTCATGATGGGTTACAGAACCACCACCTTCGCCTCCAGGATGGAAGAAAACGCCGTCGTACAAGAGACGGCCTCCGGGCTCCAGAGCGTCGAAAAATTCATAAAAGTTCTCTCTCAATCCCAACAAAAACAACCACCGCCAGAGGGCCAATTATCGGCCAACCCCGATCAGAGGGAGTTAGAGAGAGATTGCACAGTCGTCGCGGACGCCTCCGTGACCAAGTTCAAGCGGGTCATCTCTCTCCTGGGCCGGACCCGGACCGGCCACGCCCGGTTCAGAAGAGCCCCTTCAATATCGCCCCCAATTCAGCCCCAATTAGACGCCTCCCAAATTAGGGTTTATTATCCGACCCCAATTCAACAAGTGCCTTTCGTCTTGAAAAGTGGGATGAATGTTGAGAAGAATGATTTCTTGGCGGCGAAGACGATCAATTTCTCGTACTCGCCGGCGATTTCCGGTCCGAGCTCTTTCGTATCGTCGTTGACGGCGGGGGATAAGACGCTGTCGTCTTCCGCGGCGTTTCATATTTCGAATCTGTCTCAGGCGTCCTCCGCCGCAGGGAAGCCGCCGCTGAAGAGGAAGTGCAGATCGTCGGAAAACGCCGCCTCCGACAAGTGCAGCGGCTCCTCCGGCCGATGCCATTGTTCCAAGAAGAGGTCCGTCTCCTCTCTCTCTCTCTCTCTCTCTGTCACTGTTTAACCATACAGGGTACTCAAGTTCCGTTTGTGTCTGTGTTATCTAAACAAGTTAATTTTGAATAAATTTAGAAACTTGTAATATTTTCAAATTAAACCCGATCAAGATATTACTTAGCTTGATAAAAAATTTTTGGGATCAACTTAACTAATAAATTCATTAAATTTGCACATATTTTTAAATTCAGTAAGTATTAAAATTAAAATTGAACAAAACACTTCTGAGTTCCCCTCCACTTGCAGCTCTATCTCTTTGCATTTGATATGTTCATTTATGTGTTGAAAAAGATTGATTAGACACATACATAATTTTAAAAAATAATTTCATTAATACATAGTAAATTAAAATTATGAGTTTTAACAGGTTGAGTAAATTATTCAATTAGTTGAGCAATTATAGAAATATAAAAATATATAAATAAAATTATAAAAATTAAATAGATATAAATACAAACAGAGTTGAGTTTTGCAATTATAATCTTCTTAAGAAAAATTTATCGCCTATCAAAAGTGTTGTAGGAGTTGTCAACGTCTTCCTCTCAAAATAAAATGGTTGAACCAATAATATAGAAACACCTCCTTACTCAACTTTGACGAACTAAGCTTTTACCTGTCTCTTCATCAAAGAACTTAAACGCAGATGTATTCATTTCTTGTTATATTTTTCTTATAAACAAACTCAACTTTATATAAATAAAATCATTATTTTTAAAATGATAAAACTTTCTGCCAGTTCCGGAGGCAGCTAAGGCTCTGAGGGGTAGCTGCCCCTGCTCAAGTTTGGAAAAAAAAATCTTAACATATAGTTTCAGATTTTTTTTTTAATTTGCGCCCCCTCTCAAAAATTATAAATGTCCTTCCGAATAAAATTACTGGCTCCGCTACTGCTTCCAACAAAAATATTTTATCGTTTGAGTGTTTTATGGCTGCTATCATAATAGCCATTAAAAAATGTTAATGACTCAATAAACTCAACTATTAGAGGGTGTTTTATGGCTGTTATCATAATAGCCATTAAAGAATGTTAATGACTCAATAAACTCAACTATTAGAGCTGAAACTGTTGCCATTAATAGCAGATAACAGCTACTCTTTGGCTTTTCAAAATTCCATTTTGAGTCTTTATTGGCTTTCATTCATACCAATTTTCAATCATATGTGTATTTATTTATGTGTTTGATTTGAATAAGTTCTTTTGTGGAATTAGAAAGCTGAGGCTGAAGAGGGTTGTGAGAGTGCCGGCGATAAGCTCGAAGATGGCCGATATACCGCCGGACGATTACTCCTGGAGGAAGTATGGTCAGAAACCCATCAAAGGCTCTCCACATCCAAGGTAATTATTTCCTCATTTTTTCTTTCATTTACTGTCACTTACAAAAAAAATTAAAATTACAATAAATAGTTATAACAACCACTGAAATTGAGACAAAATGTTCAAAAAATTCAAGGCCCATATTGGTTAGCTTTGCTTGTGTTTTTTTAGTTTTTTTGTCTTTATAACACTTTTTTAATCATTTGATCAAAAAATTGATCATTTTTTGTTTCATCTTAACTTTGAAAATGTAAAAAAATTAATATGGTTTAGAAAAGTTTTTTAAAAATAAAAAAATTATTTTACTCATCAAATTAATTATTATTATTTTTAGTAATTTTTTTTTCAAATTTTAATTTTAAAAAATTAGATTTTCAAAATTTTCCTGTTTAAAAGAATAAAAAAAAATATAAAATTTTAATTTAGGAGTGAAAAAAAAAATTGCAAAAAAACTAAATTAAACTGGACATTAAAGTCGGAGACCAAATATCCAATTTCGTAACAAAAAAATAGACACAATACATTTTGTATAGTAATAACATGTATTTACATGCAGTAAAACTTATAAAAATACAAATTTTACCACACATGAATATGTAATATATTATCTTTATACAACCTCGTTTCGTAAGTAAACGTCTTCCTGTTACCGTAATACTGAGTTTCACCAGTCCGATGACTCTGATCTATGAGTAACTGAGTTAATTCGTATGCTTATGTTTATTTGTTCTGTTTCAAAACAGGGGCTACTACAAGTGCAGCAGCGTGAGGGGGTGCCCCGCTCGGAAACACGTGGAGAGGGCATTGGACGAACCGACGATGCTAATTGTTACCTACGAAGGCGATCACAACCACTCTCTCTCTATCGCGGAACCCACCGGTCTTATTTTAGAGTCTTCTTAGACTCTATCATCACTTGATTTAATCACTGTGTGTAGAGTAACAGCAAAGTACTACTCTATTTCTCTAGTTTAGGTGAGTTGAAACGTTATTGACTCAGCTCGGTGTCTCGAAGGAGATTACTGGGTTCCTTTGTTCTCTGTCTGAATGTGAATCCATTGACTACTGAAAGGAAAAGAAAAAAAAAAGAAAAAGAAAAAGAACAAGAAAAAGCGAAGATGGTGGATTTGGTAAAGAACGTGGATTACATTCTTTAGGGGAATTATCAACTAGTCAATTCAACTCTAGTCTACTTTTTAATATGATAATGGATGTTTTAGATGAGTAAAAATTGAATTTTGAAAGTTAGATGTAAAATCATCAAAATAGTAATTTTTCAGAATTAATTATTAAATAATTCTATAAGTTATGTTTTGCTCATTATTAGAAGGTGCCAAAACAAGATAAAATAAATTTTGGAGTGTAAGAATAAAAATTTGCTCTTGAGAAGTACTTTTGTCATTGATAGAGACGAGTAAAACTATTACGTTATATCTTGGGGCCTAAATTAAGAACCATTAAAACAAGATAAATAACTCCAATTAAAACTTCTTGTAGTTTTGTATCTTCACATATTTTTTTTTCACTTAGACTATCCTGTTATCCGTTTTGAACCGTAAAATTAGGTCTTAGGAATTACATGATAATCTTTGCACATCTGTAAATGTATTGAGCCATATGTTAACTTCATTTTAAAAGTTAAGAGGATCCAAATAGAAAAAAATAGAAGTTCAAGGACCGTACAAGAAGTTAGACTAAAGTTGGAGGATTCGTTGATCGTTTATTCTGTTCTTAAATTTTTCTCTCTCTCTCTCTCTCCCTCTCTCTATGTTGGTTTGTATTTTGCGATTGGTTGCTTTATCTTTTGTTTTCTGGTCTTTGGATGCCATGTGTACGAATTCATTCGTCATCATCAATCCAGATTCCAGACTTTTCTTTTATCGGTTTTGAATTATTTACTGGAAATTAAGAGTAAGGAAAGGGACTAGGTCAAAGTTTCAAAAAAAGAGGAAGACATAGTGGAACATGTCGTGTTTGAGACGGTTGACCAACGGAAAAACGTAGCTTGGCAGTTGGGACGGCTACTTTACTTGGAGAGCGAGAGAGAGAGTTTTTTTTTTTTTTTCTGTTTTAAAACAAAAATATTATATTTATTATCTGTTTTTATTATTTTAATTTATTATTTGATAAAACTCATAACTCTTAGAAATAATGTTTTTATTCTCGAGATCGCTTGACATCAAAAAATAAATAAAAAAGATAAAAAATAGATGATTAGTATAAAATTGCTCATTTAAAAATAAAATAAAAATTATGATGAGAAGTAAAAATAATAGAAAGAGATATGAAAAAGATTCAAATGAAAGTGTGGGATTTTTGTTTGTCGAGTGAGAGTAGAGGAAATCGATGATAGATATCCGCGGATGTTCTACGGCTACGTAGGTAGCTTCAACCCTCCCTCCTTTAACCAGCGATGCCCTTCCTTCGCCGGAGCTGTTTTTGAAAAATGGCCATTCGACAGTCAAGTTAGACGTCCGAAAATATATATAGAGAAAATGTATGTATGTTTGGGTAGTGAGGTTGCTCGTACCTTTGTGAGAACAACAGTGTTCTCTTTTATTCCTTAGCTCGGCGCGTAGCTCGACGCGCTAGCTGTTTGGTCACTCGACAGACTGAAGCTCTACGCATGCTTGTACGCGCCAACTGCTGTGTCAGTGAGTAGGCAACTGACCCAGCCATGCCCCTACGACGTGGCTAGTAGCTTATGATCAACTGACAGCGTCTCCATCCGGGCGTGGGGGGTTGTCAGAAAGAATTCTGGCGTGCAAGTCACCTTTTGTCCCTTAGCATCCCTTGGGAATATCACTGGCCATTGTCCCTCACCCAAGCTTCTAGCACAGTTATTGTCCCGAGCTCGCTGAATTGCGGCACCTCAGATGTAATGAAGGTCTTGGCTTGGACGGTATATCTTCAGTTGTGACTGCTCTGAGCTCCAACGTAGAGGACCTACGAGCTCGCTCTATAGCCAGGGCTCGACGTAGACCTTCGCCCTAGCAAGGCCAGTGTTCAATGGCGTCTACACTGAGCTCCGGCGTAGGGGACCACCGAGCTTTGCTTCCTAGCAGTAGATCGGTGGAGGTCCCTTCCCTAGCAAGGCCAGATTACGTCATTGTATAATTTGTCCCTGTACAATTGTCCCTCAGTTAGCATGAGCTGGGTCGAAGCTCACCAAGGTCATGTGAGCTAGACGTGTTTGTTCTTTGGTAGTTGTTTGGTGGTGAAACCAGTGCCTGCTAGCTGTCCTCCCTTTGTCTGGGTCTGTCATTCTACCATAAATGTTGGAGACACGTGTCTAAGTTTGGTTAGGCTGCGGGCATGATCAAGCTCATATGCCGAAGTCCTCCACCTACCCCTCGGGCTCGTTTGGTGCGGACGCGCGACTGAGCAGTTGTTACGTGCACGTGTCCTCTGGGTTCTGAGAGGCAGTTATTGGTGCGTAGCTCCATGCGCCCATTAAGACACATTTTAGCTTTTTTCTCGCTTCTTCATCTTCCTTATTCGGCGTTTGTTTGGCTACCATTTTTTACCACTATATTTTGAACATTTAAGAGTGTTCTAGAGAGAGAAAGAACATACGTCCTTTTGCTTCCTCGTCTGATAGTCCTTTCGACCACCGTTTTGGTTTTCGGCAATTGATCCTTGATCTCTGCAACATCGACTGCCTTCTGAGCTTAACTTTGGTAATCTTCTGGTGCTTAGATACCTACTATGTACATTTGTGTGTCTTGTATCTATGTTCTCGCATTGAAGTTTTTTGCTTTTGTTATTCTGCTGTTATCTGTGTTTGGTTTTCCAACTTTGGCTTGGCTACTGTTGTTGGAACTTTGTGTCTTTATGAGCCACGTAATCCTTGACCCGTCCTTGTCGATGAAGCAGGTTTTGGTTGCCCTGTAGGATTAGTGGACCTAGGTTTTTGTCCCCCAGGCTGTTCTACTATTGAGATCGGTTCAAGGCAATGGAAAGGTCTGATAACTGTCCGACAGATGGCCTTACTAGGGAGGTGTTCGATGCTCTTATCGAGCTCATTTGAACATACTCCTGAAAGCTCATCACAACTAGGTGGTTGTGCTCGTTTTAATTGTCTTGCTTCTGTTTCCATAATATGGAGTTGAACTCAATTGCTGATCCACAAGGACGAGGCTTTGGAGAATTTTTGGAGAGCACACGGCATTCCCGCGGACATCTGAATAGAGCATCCCAGGACGAACGATGTGCACCGCGTAGTGGTGGACAATCCAGGTCGCATCTTGGTTTGCATTTGGTTGATCTACTAGGCCAGGCTCCGGTTCTCTATCAGCCTGCTATTGAAGGAGGTGATGGCACATAGTTAGCTCACCTTTATGCAGGTGTCTATCAACTTCGTCCGTAATGTGCTTGTGATAGATATGTTGATGCAGATATTGGACAAGCCCTTTAGTGCCGAAGATTTTTTGCATGTGTACACTGTAGTTCGGCCGAAGAAGGAATCAGGCAACCCTTTCTATAAGGGTAATCATTATTTGCACATGAGGAAACCTGACCAGTCTCAAACGAGGTTGGTCACCAACAACCCAGATAAGGACTTGTTTCTTAACGAGTTTGTCTGGGTTTTGGGCGCTTGGGAATTCTGAGCTGGGGATGATGGCCTTTGGACATTCCTGAGGTACAACAGACGTTTACCTGATAGTAAGTATTTCTTTCATAAATTTTGCGTTCTTCATGCTTTGTGAATTTTCCTTCTATCGGTGCTGATACTTGTTCCCATTGCTTACACAGAGTTCAATGATATGTTCAAACGCCACTCCGATGAATGCAAGGAGACCATCCAAGCTATCAATAAAAGGCAAGAGTCTAAGGACGTAGATGTACTCCTCTTGTAAGAGCCGCACTATCGGCATAAGATTTTGCGCAGGACTGTAGAATTTTTCAGGGCTAGTCTTCCTCCTATGCGTATCGAGGGCCGAGCTCTACGCCGTGACACCTTCAGCCCCGAAAGATCCAAATCCGAGCTCAACGCA
>BRYE01000001.1:10107500-10110000 GCA_030159115.1 Actinidia arguta var. hypoleuca
TTTGATCACCTAGTTAACACTACTAAGTGATCCCCATTGATTCACATGGTACAACATATAGTATACGTGTTCTTTTGTCTGTTACCTTTTAACAAAAAATCTTTTCGTGTACAGATTTAAATTTTCATAAAATTCTCAAAAAAATATAAAACAATCATAATTAATAATTGAAACATAACATGTATTATTTTACATAAATAACATATATTTTACCTAATTCATGTATATCATGTTATATATATATATATATATATATATATATATATATATATATATATATATATATACACACACACACACACATATATTTACCTCCTTTTCCTTTTTTTTTTCTTTTTTTTTAAAGAGAATTTAAATATCTTAAAAGTTTGGGGTTTTACATAATTGGTTAAATAACTATTGACAACCATAGATAAGTGATTTAATTTTTGTAAAATATCATGTTCACTTAGTCCATCTATGTTCCATTCGTATAATTTTTTTAGCTTTAACTGAAAATTGATTGTCTAAATTTTTTTCTTCATACTAAAGATCTGGAGGAGGAGGTCTAGAATACTAGTTTTTTGTAACGGCAGTATTAAGAGGAGTAAATTTAGGATTTATTATTTTATTGATGTTAAATTATTTTTCTAATTGTTCATTGTTATTATATGAGGATGTAAATGATTTTGTATCTGAGGTTTCTATTTCATTTTTATTAATAACTTTTACATAAGATTTTTCTTCCTTGAGATTTTTTTTTCTAATCTAGAGAATATTTCTTCTATTTTTTTTGAGATTTTTATTTTCTTTTTTAGTAGTGAGGCCAAGTTTATTTCTCTTACTACGAAGTTTAATTATTGAGTTTTCTAAAATTACTTTAGATGTACTAGGAGAGTTTTCTATATGATCAATTTTTATTTCTATCTTATCTAATTGTTTACCTATTATTTTTAGACATTGATTAGTATAATTATTTTGTTCAATAATTTTTTTTAATTTCATTATTTTCATTAGATAATTTGAAAGGTGAAGCTCTCATAACTGATCGTTTATGTTCAATAATAATTATTTCTAAAGGAGGATGACTTGAGGATATTATATTGTTATCTGTTATTTTCCATGAGTTTTTTGTGATAGTATTTATTTTTTTGTGATAATTTTCTAAATTATCAAAGAATTTTATTTCAGTACTAATTTCCTTCATTAATCCGATCCATGAGTTTAAGATTTTAAACATTTGTTTTTTATTATAATTATTTTTGTATTCATGTCTCTTTATTTTATTTTATTTTGACTTAAAATCTTTTAATAGTTTATCTATGTCTATTGTAAATTCTTTGTGAATATTTAGTAACTTTGGATTAACAGGGGTATTAACTTCAAAATCTATTTGTGTAGGTGATCGTTAGAAAGACTATTCTTCTTTCTCAACACCAAATTTAGGATGTGTTGAATACATTGGTTTACTAACTTGTGAAGATGTTTCGACTCCTTGTAAATTAACTTTAGGTTCTAAGGGATTTATAAAATTTTTATCTTTGTTGTAAATATTTGTTCTACTAGTTACACTTCTACTATCTAGGCTACGCCGAGAGGGAGTATTTTTATTTCTAGAAGTACTTGCTATGCTGACAGTGCTTTTGTTATCAAAACTATGTCTAGATGGAGTGTTCATTCTTAAATCTTTAGAGCTTATTTTTACAATTCTGTCAAGATATTGTTGTATGTAATCTAGATTATCAGTATTCTCTTGGATATTACGTTGGTAACTTTCATTAGTTAATAACCAATCATTAGGTTAATTAATATCTTCTCAAAATATTGGTTTAGAAATTCTGACATTAGCATTACTAGTACTACTTTGGATAAGTAATGTTTGACCGGTTGAACTTTTTGTTAAAGTATTGACATTTAAATTTATTTTCATACATTTATAATAAATTCTATATATTAGAGTTATGGAATGGCTTCCTTCAATCATATTAGTAAAGACTTCAAATGTTCTAATATTTAGGGTTACTGCTTCTAATATATTTAGGTCACTTAGACTTAGAGTAAAATCCGAAATACAATTAAAATGTAATGGTCCATCATATAAACTTGACTCTAGTACACCCATAATACTATCTTTAAAGTCTCTAAATATTGCATCTCTTAGTCCTATTAATATGGATGAATTTTTCCCCTTTGTAGTTAATGGTTTAACTGTTACTTGGATTAATCCTATATGAATAAAATTATGTCCTCGCAACCTATGTTTTTTAATAGATTCCTTATTCAACATACTACATGTAAAATTCCAAACTTTTAAGATATTTAAATTCTATTTAAAAAAAAAAAAGAGAAAGTAAATATATGTATATATAACATGATATATACGAAGTAGATAAAATATATGTCATTTATGTAAAATAATGCATGTTATGTTTAATTATGATTTTTTTTTATTTTTTTGAGAATTTTATAAAAATTTAAATCTATACACGAAAATACTTTCTGTTAAAGGGTAACAGACAAA
>BRYE01000001.1:10130000-10132500 GCA_030159115.1 Actinidia arguta var. hypoleuca
CTGACTCTAATATTTAGTTTTAAAGATAAATGAAAGAAAATAATAAAATTTGTACTCTCAAAATAAAAAAATATAATATGTTTACAAAAAGACCTCAAAGTTTCCATGAGGAGCCAAAGTATCTCTTCAGTTTTTCTCTTTCTTCTTTCGTCAAAGACTAGAAACCAAACCGAGAAGGAAGGGAGTTTTTTATTTTTTTCTTAAGGCTATGTTTGAATGTCAAAAATATTAAAGGAGAATAAAAATAGCATTTCATGTTCCCATCATTCATTCATTTAGATGAAGTAGAAGACTAGAAGTACAACAAACTTAAATATATTTCCTAAATTGTTTTACTTGATAAGATTACTTGCATATCCAAACACTCCATTAGTTGGTAGAAAATTGTGGAAATTGAGATTTCTATTCTTACTCAATATTATGTTCATCCAAACAAAGCTTAACATATGGATGGACATTGGTATTTGGGCCTAGAAGCTAAGTAGATTGGGCCCACTTAAAGTACTAGTATTGGGCTTTGGGCCGACCCATGTCCGATGGGCTGGGTCTTTTCCACTCGTATCAAATCTAGGTCGAACGGCGGGTGAGCTAAACGGTTTGAACTTTTTTTATACTTCTAAAAGTTAGCAAGATGTAGACCTATTGTATTTGAACTTACCTTAGTAATTTGAACTGTACATCTTGTAAAGTATACTGAGAACATCATCTATGTAAAAAATTAAATTGATAATTGTTCAAAGATCAGTAATCCAATGATTAACATTTGCTTTAAAAAAAATAGACCATACTAAAAATTATGTTTGCTACTTTGATCTGATCTTATTAATCTAAAAATTATGTACCCACTAAAACCTTATTAATCTAAATTTTCAGTCATGAATTACGCATTGTGAAAATCAAGGATGGAGGATATCCTATTTTGAAAGGATTTGTACAACCCATTGGAGAATAAGAGAGACAACCCTGTAGCGACGAAGAATGAGGAATGGAAGAAGATGAACCAGAAGTTCCGGGAATATTTCTAAAGTTTAGGTAATTACATATCAGGTCCTTGAAGTTTCTAAAAATTAAATATTGGTCCTTAGAAGTTCTAAAAATTATAATTTAGTTCCTAAAATTTTTCTATATTTATAATTTAGTCCTAAAACTTTTTAATTTTGATAATTTAGCCCTCCTGAGGTTTCTCAGCATTTTGGATTCATCCGTGAAGCTAGTTTTTGAATATTTTGCTTCTATTGGGGAGAAGTAATATAGAGGAGAATAATTTGGGGGCTATGATCATACTTTCAGCCATGAATTACGCATTGTGAAAATCAAGGATAGAGGATATCCTATTTTGAAAGGATTTGTACAACCCATTGGAGAATAAGAGAGACAACCCTGTAGCGACGAAGAATGAGGAATGGAAGAAGATGAACCAGAAAGTGATTAGGCATATCAAACAATGGATTGGACACGAGGTGTTCCATCATGTAGCACAAGAGATAAGTGCTTATGAGTTGTGGACCAAGTTGGAGGAGATGTACCAGGAGAAGATATATCGAAACAAAGCCTTATTGATGAGAAGACTTGTGAGTTTGAAGCTTCAGATAGGGACTACAGCGGTGGAACGTACGAGTGAGTTCCAAAATTTGATCAATCAATTTGCTAATGTTGACCTCAGTACGAGGATGAGATGCAGGCCTTATTGCTTTTGAGTTTGTTGCCAAACAGTTGGGAGACATTGGTGATTTATCTTAGCAATTCAGCATCGAGTGAAAAGTTAACTATGAATATGGTCAAAGATGTCTAATTCAATGAAGTGGTATGGCGGAGAGAGATAGGTACGGCAAATAGTGACGATTCGTGAGCCCTAGTCTCAGAAGGCAGCAAAGAAAGAGGCCGATGTCATCAAAGGGGTACTGAGAGAGGACGATCGAGGTCATAGTTGAAAGGTTGCACTTTTACGTGCTTTTACTACAACTAAGAAGGGTATATCAAGAGGGATTGTCCAAAGTATAAAGCAAAGATGAAGAATGATCAGTCTTTAGAGGCAACAACTACAATGATGACTATATATGAGGATGAGAGTGATATTCTCCTAGCAGCACCGGCAGATGGAAAGTCAAATTAGATTTTGGATTCAGGAAGTGCTTATCACTTGTGCAGAGACAAATATATGTTCTCTACATATGCAGCATGTGATGATGGACTTGTACGGATGGCGAACAACACGGAGAACAGAGTTGTTGACAAATGATTAGTCTAATTCTGTATGGTAGACGAGAGGTCTCTGACATTGACCGAGGTAAGGCATGTTCTTAGTTTGCAAAAAAAAATAATTTTTATTGGGATGCGAGATTTGAAGGGATGCAACTTTGAAGCTAGTGGAGGAATTCTGAGAGTTTTTAAGGAAAATACGAAGATGATGCGAGGAAGGAACATTAGAGGGCTATACCGACTAGAGGGTAGTGTTTAAACATAGGAAGATACTATCAGACATGGGTTCAGTGGCACTAGT
>BRYE01000001.1:10172500-10177500 GCA_030159115.1 Actinidia arguta var. hypoleuca
TGGACCTAACTTATGAAATGCAACTTCAACCCTAAAGCCGTGTGTGCTTATTCTAGTTGTTAGGTTGTTAAGATTAGTGGTTATTTTCTAATTAGAATGCTAGAGCAAAATGATAGACAACCGGTGTTACCATTGTAATAAAGTGGGACACATGAAAAGAAATTGTTCAAAGTTGAGAACCGAGGCAATTGTACCTAGGCTAGGTTATGGAGAAGGAAATGCAAGTCCAGGAGGGAATCGACAAGGTAATCAAGGGAATATGGGTGACAATGGAAATGACCAGAGGCAAGATCGAGTTTTTGCTCTTATACCAGGAGATGCGAGAAACAATGAAATGGTAGTTGCAAGTAACGTGCTAGTCTACTCTTTACCTGCTTACGTTTTATTTGACATGGGATCTTCCTATACATTTGTGTCTACACAATTTGCAAATCATGTCCTTATCGTAGGTTGTGATACCGTATATCGAGACTGTAGTGTTTGTATTGATGATATAGTTATACCTACATATTTAATACCGTTGGAAATAAGACAATTTGATGTCACATTTGGAATGGATTGGTTGTCAAAGAATTAGGCCACAATCCACTATTCAGATAAATGTTTAATCTTTAGAAACTCCGAACAGAAAGAAGTCTAATTTGAAAGAGAGATGGTACTTATTCCTCCATATTTTGTGTCCATGACTTGTGCCCAACGACTCATATGAAAGGGTTGTCAGGGATATATTTGTAGTGTGGTGTCATTTTCGTCAGAAGACTTATCTACTATGGACATTCCTTTAGTCCGTGATTTTTCTGAGGTGTTTCCTGATGAGTTTCCAGGAATGCCTATAAATAAAGAGATTGAATTTTCCATTGAGATCATGCCCGAAACCCACTCAATTTCTAAAGCACCATACCGTATGGCTCCTACGGAGTTGAAGGAGTGAAAGAAACAACTGTAAGAGTTGTTAGACAATGGTTTCATACAATCGAGTTCGTTGCCGTGGGGAATACCGGTGTTATTTGTGAATAAGAAAGACGGTACAAGGAGACTATGTATAGACTACTGTGAGTTGAATAAAGTTACAATCAAGAACAAGTATTTATTACCAAGAATCGATAATTTATTTGATCATCTACAAGGGGCTCAGGTATTTTCAAAGATTGATTTACGTTCCGGCTAACATCAACTCAAGGTGAAGTCACAGGATATTGAGAAAATAGCTTTCTGGACACGGTATGGACATTATTAGATTTTAGTAATGCCATTTGTAGTAACCAATGCGCCAACAACATTCATGGATTTGATGAATTGGATTTTCAAAAGTTATTTGGACGAGTTCCTGATCATATTCATCGATGGTATCCTTATCTCTTCAAAAGATGAGAATCAACATGAGGAATACCTAAGGATTGTGTTGTAGACACTAAAGAACCAAAAGTTGTATGCCAAATTCAAGAAGTGAGAATTTTGGCTTGACTTTATATTTTTGGGGTATATTATCAATAGTGATGAAATCTCAATAGATACACAAAAAATTAAGACAATTGTGGATTGGCTCCAACCAACAACAGTGTTTGAAGTACAAATTTTTTTGGGACTTGATGGTTATTACAGAAGATTTGTTTAGGACTTCTAAAAAAATTGCAGTACCATTGACTGAGTTGACTCGCAAGGCAGAGCCATTCTTTTGGACAAAGAAACGGGAATAAGGCTTCCAAGAGCTAAAGAAGAGACTTACTACGGCACCAATACTTGAACTACCATAGGGCATCGAAAGATTTTCCATCTACAAAGATGCATTGTACCAAGGGCTTGGATGTGTTTTTATGCAACACGAGAAAGTTATTGCTTACGCATCATAATAGTTGAAGTCACACGAGAAGAATTACCTTACTCATGACCTGGAGTTGGTGGTAGTTATTTTTTTTTTAAAATATGGTGGCATTACTTGTACGGGGTGAAATGCGAGATTTATACCGACCATAAAAGCTTGAAATATATTTACACACAAAAGGAGTTAAACCTTAGGCAACGAAAATGGTTGGAGCTGATGAAGGATTACGATATCAACATTTAATACCACAAATTCTACTCAAGGACATGAAGGAGTTGGAGTTAGAAGTGGTCACTCGTGGAATAAAGGACATATGTGCAGCGATCGTCGCGGAGTCGGAAATCTTGGAGGAAATGAAACTCAAACAAATGGAGGACCCCCAAACTCAAGAAGATTCATGACAACTTCACAATGAAACCAAATTTGGGTTCAAAATGATGGATAGTGTCTTTAAGTTTTAGAAAATAATATGTGTGCTTGACGTTTCCAACCTTAAGTAGCAGATAATGGACAAGGGACACAAGTTGAAGTAAGCAATTCATTCGGGAATGATGAAGATGTATCAAGACTTAAAGAAGATGTATTGGTGGATGGGCATGAAGCAAGACATCAAGGAGTATGTCAACAAATGTTTACAATGTCAATGGATCAAGGCTGTCTGCAGAAGCTAGCGGGACTACATAAACCACTATTGGTATCAAAGTGAAAATGTGAGGATATCACATTAGATTACGTTATCGGGTTTCCTCGTACAGTGAAAGGGAACAATTCAATTTGGATTATAGTCAATCGTTTGACCAAGTTGCATAATTTATTTCAATTGGGAATACATACACTATAGATCAAATGGTGGCTATCTACATGAATGAGATTGTGCGACTGCATGGAGCTCTAGTATCAATCATGTCAAATCGAGATTCAAGATTTGTATCGAGATTATGGCAATCGTTACAAAGGGAAATGGGGACAAAGTTAAAACTTAAGTACCGCTATTCACCCGAAGACTAAAGGATAATTGGAAATGACTATAAAAATGTTAGAAGATTTGCTACGAGTATGCGTAATGGAATTCCAAGGCAATTGGAAGAAACATCTAGCTTTGACGGAATTAACATACAATAATAGATACCAAATGAGTATCAGCATGACATCTTTCGAGGCATTATACGACAAGAATTGCAAGTCACCGTCTTATTGGACGGAGGTTAGAGAGACAGAAATTATGGGGCCATATATCATGCTGGAGACTACAGAGAAGATCAAAGTAATTCAAGACAGGTTGAAGGTTGCACAAGATTGGCAATCAACTTGATACACTTGAGGGGGTGTATTGAGGTCCTCCAAATCCAACTAAAGGGGTATGAAAAGGGTGGAGCTTGTCTCACACTATCCTCATTTTGTCAAATGTCGAGACAAACAGAATGTCAACAAAACTCTCGTTATCAATTAGGATCCTCTAAATGTTGAAATTGGCTATTGTGCCAAACATCACCAATGCATCGTCATGGGGGAAATGCAAGCCTCTCAAATTCTCATTGGTGAAGGTGATGGACGGATGAACTTGAGACATAGGTATGGAGAGATTGTAAACCTCCTCTTTTGCTCGCCCATTTGTCTATCTAGCATGCCTTTTTCAGGATGAGTTCGAACATCCTCTCTATCCAAACACTCCATGGATAGTTTGGATATCCCACGCGGTTGGTCTATTATCAGCGTATCCTTTGTTAGGCGAGTCAAGCCTCGGGCGATTAGATACAAACATTCTCAAGTATCCCCTCTTAATCAGATCAGCTATTTATTCCTTCAATTGAAAGCACTCCTCTATATTGTGTCCATTATCCTTGTGAAACTCACAATATTTGTTTTTATTTCTCTGGATGGGGTTGGTCTTAATCTTCCCAAGCCACTTCACAAAATCTTCATTCTTGATCTCCATGAGTACCTGGGCTATATGAGTGTTGAGAGGAGGCAACATCAAATCAGTTCAGCGAGGTAAAGTGCGAGGACATCGTTCATTGATTCATCTCCTAGCATCTTGCTCGGACCTTAGTTCACTCCTATAGTCCGTTCGTCGAGTATCAGGTTCTTTTTCTCATGTGATCCTCCTTTCCTTGCCTCTTACACTTGGCCTTTGCCAACTTTTTAGCCGCAATGTATTTGGAGCGCCGACAAGGTTTCAGGGACGCTTTTGGAGAGTGAATCAAATAGTGGGCCCAGACAAAAACCCTCCATCATTACCATGATTACCACCTTGTAATTGAGATCTTCTATTTTTTGGACGGTCTAATTAAACCACCTGACATAGTCTTTCAAACTCTCCCTATCTTTTTGGTGAATTATGAAAAGATGGGAGGCATTCTTCTTCCTGACTCTACAACTTATGAAATTGGCGACAAAAAGCCTACTTAGGTCGCCAAATGAATCAATAGTTCTAGGAAATAACTTTTTAAACCATGATCTCGCCAGCCCCTTTAAAGTTGCTGAAAAAGCCTTGCACATCACCTCATCCGAATAACCCACGAGTATCATCAAGTTTTTGTATGAGTCCAAGTGATCCATGTGATTTGTCTTTCCCTCGTACACTCCTAGCTAAGATAGTAATTTGAATCTGGATGAAACCTTGACTCTCATTACTCTTTCTATGAACGAAGGCTTGGTTTGCCTTATCAAGGCGTCTACAATAACTAGGGCATCTGCGCCGGTATTGATGGCATTGATCTAAGCATCCAAGTCTTTAAATTTATGAGTAGTGGACTTATCATGGCGCTTGTGTAATTGGTTATCTCACCAAGGTGATCTTCCACGCCTCTTAGTTTCCTCGTCTATCGTGTCCTGAGTTCTGCTAGACGACCGAGACTCAGATATACCAGGACTCCTTCCTCATCTAGAGTGTAAACTCGTCGACTGGTGCTGATGGCTCCTTACTGAATATCCTTGACCAGCACTTTGACGATTCTACGAATTCTGATCACCCGATCAATGAGAACGATGAGATCGATCAGCATCATTTGGGACGGGTGCGGTGGCAGGAGGTGGACTATTTGTCGAGAGGTGTTGTACTAGGCGAGCATTTATCTTGTTGATGATTTTGATTTGCTCGGCAATTCCATGCATCTCACGTTGAATACCCTCAAGATTTGGAGTTTGACCAGCATTCGCCATTGGATGTGCTCTGATA
>BRYE01000001.1:10190000-10192500 GCA_030159115.1 Actinidia arguta var. hypoleuca
CCATAGCCTAACTTGTCGGAAAAGAGGTATGGAGGCAACAGACCCACGACAAGAGATATACAAGTGATTCATGGTGGTTTTGGATCAGGAGGACATTCAAACTCGTCTCAAAAGAGACACGCCAGAAGTGCTAATGGTCAAGTTGAGGAGGAAGTTTATAACCTTTCCTCACTTGTAGATGAGCTCATCAATCCATTACCTTCACCAACGATAACCTGAGAGGTTTACATCTTCCCCATCGCCAATTTCAATATGCAGAGAATCTTGATTGACAATTAGTGTTCTGTGGATATCTTGTTCGTCTTGGCCTATGACAAGATGAAGATTGGGCTAGACAAGTGGGATTTAGGGGGAATATGACACACACACTTGGGTGGATCAAGTTGCCAGTTACCTTGGGAAAGGAGTCCCACCAAACCATTATGTGGCAAGATTTCATTGTGGTGGATTGCCCTTCACCTTACAATGCAATCTTAGGTCGCCCAACTCTGGGGAAAATTAAGGCCATCACCTCAACATACCACTTAATGATGAAATTCCCTATTTCAACGGGGGTAGGTGAGGTAAGGGGCATTCAAAAGGTTGCTAGGTAGTGCTTCATCTCGGCTATGAAGACCGAATTTTCTTCAAAGACTAGTACACAGTAGCAATTACAGATCGACAATGCTGAGATGGAGGCATTGAGATACGAGATAGAAGGAATTACCCTTGCCGATCCCAGACAAACAGAAAACACAAAGCCCTTGGAAGAAGTTGCTTTAATCTCCATACATTCTGATTTTCCAAATCTTCACGTTATGATCGAAACCAAGCTTAGTGAAGAGTTGCAAACCACTCTAGTGGAATTCTTGAAGAAGAACTATGATATCTTTATATGGTCATAAGGGGGACGTGCTAGGAATTGGCCCTCATGTCGCCGTGCACAACTTGTTCGCTAGTCTTGATTATCCTCTAGTTCGCCAGAAAAGAAGAAAGTTCGAACCTAAGCACCTAAAAGTCATAGAGGAAGAAATGACTAAGTTTATCAAAGCCAATATCATCAAAGAAGTCCATTACCCGAACTGGCTCTCCAACGTTGTTGTCGCCCCCACAAAGGACAAAAGTGGAGAGTATGTGTTGACTTCACCGACTTCAACAAGGCCTACCCAAAAGACAATTTTTCATTATCAAAAATCAATCTGATTGTAGACGCAATCTCCAAGCACGAGCTTCTCAGCTTCAAGGACTCCTTCTCCGGTTATCACCAGATTAAAATGCATCCACCTGATGTGAAAAATACTTCGGTTATCATTGAAAAAGGGTTGTACTGTTACAAAATTATGCCTTTTGGATTGAAGAATGCGGGGGCGATGCACTAGAGATTGGTGAACAAAATGTTCAAAGAATTGATCGAAAAGATTATGGAGGTATACATAGATGACATGCTTGTCAAGAGCATCAAAGTTGCCGACTACATCACCCACCTCAAAGAAGCATTTGGCGTTCAACGAAAATACAGAATGATGTTAAATCCTTCCAAATGCATCTTTGGTGTATCCTCAGGTAAATTCCTAGGCTTCCTAGTGACCAAGCGAGGAATTAAAGTGAAGCCAAATCAGATCCAAACTCTTCTTACAATGAGCATTTGGTGTAGTAGCTGACTAGGCGAGTAGCTACCCTTAATATATTCATCTCCAAATTAGTTGATAAATGCCTCCCTCTTTTCAAGATTCTAAGAACAAAATCAAGTTTTCCAATGGACAAATGAATCCGATATGGCGTTCTGACAGCTGAAGGAGTATCTTGGCTCTCCTTCCTTGCTTGCAGTTCCTACCACGGGCAAAAAGCTCATTGTGTATTTATCTATCTCACTAAGACAGTAATTACAGTACTTATTCGAGAAGAGGACAAGGTCTAGAAGCCTATATACTATATCAGCAAAGTCTTAATGGGAGCTGAGACCAAATACTTGAAAATTGAGAAGCTCGCCTATGCTCTCTTGATTGTTACTAAAAAACTTTGACATGATTTCCAAGCTCATCCCATTGCCATACTGATAGATCAACCTGTGAAGCAAATTCTCCAAAGACCCGACACCTCGGGAAGGCTTCTCAAATGGTCCATTGAGCTAAATGAATTCCACATCGACTACAGACCAAGAATGGCGATCAAAGCCCAATCCTTGGCTGATTCTATGGCCAAATTTACGCATGATGTTGCTCTAGAACCAGAAGTAGTTCTCTCTGAGGTGGAAGCTCTAGAAGAAAAAATTTAGATGGGGACCTCGCCAGATGAAAATTATTTGTAGATGGATCATCCAACTAGCATGGCTGTGGAGCAGGCCTTATTCTACAAACTTCATCAGGAAAGCAGATGGAATATGCCATTCAAATTGGGTTCAAAGTCACCAACAAAGAAGCAAAATATGAAGCTCTCTTAATCGGATTAAGGGTTGTAGCAGAATTGGGAGTAAAATCTTTGGATGTCTTCAATGACTCCCAACTTGTCGCAAACTAGGTCC
>BRYE01000001.1:10212500-10217500 GCA_030159115.1 Actinidia arguta var. hypoleuca
TGGTTTGACACGTGGATGGACATTGAATTCTGCAGAGAAGTTTAGGAGAAGAGGGCGGCGCCATGATTAATTTTGGCGGGATCGATGGCACTGGGCTCGAGTTTCAAAAATAATTTCAAAAGGTAGATTGATCTGGGCTATTAAAGCAGATGAATCTCATTCGTCATTTTTCATTATATATAAGGGACCCTACTCATTCACTTTTATCCTTTTCTGCCTAACTAATATCACTCTCTCTCTCTCTCTCTCCTAGTTCTTACTTGCGGTTGTTCCTCCTGCCTTGAGTCTCTTTGCCTTTGCCTGTGGTCGCCTATTATTTCCTAGCACAGTAAGTAATCATTCGTTCTCTCTTTATTTAGTTGTATGTCCCATAGGTCTAAGGTGAGTCCATCAGCTTTGGATTCTTTGCCTTCGTGGATTTCTGACCATTTAGGAGAAGGTTCGTCGTACGTCACTGACGAAGTTAGACAATCCCCTAGGTCGCCAATGGAAGATCCATCCATTGCTGAGGTCGCCCCTTTTGGTGACATTCATCCTTCTGTAACTAAAGAACATAACACTATGACCCCTGAGGAGCTCGGCTTGCTAAGGGAGACCTACTCATTCCCTCAGGGTGTACAACTCAGGCTTCCTGAGGAAAACGAAAACATTCTTTCTACCCGCCCTGGCGAGGTAGCTTTCTACGAGGCCGCCTTTCCTGCGGGCCTCCATTTTCCAATTCCCTTAATAATTAGGTTAATTTTGCTTTTTTATAAAATTTGTCCTGCTCAGCTTGTCCCCAACGCGTGGCGCAGTATTATCGGCGTCATGTCGTTGTGGCGAGTTAACAAGTATGTGATGACCCTATCCGAGTTTAGGAATATTTTTTCCCTTACTAATAATCCTAAGCCGGACCAAGGGTGGCTTTACTTCAAGGCGAGGTACAAGAGAACTATCCTCGGAGGGTACCCCAGCAACGTGAAGGGGTGGAAAAGCAGATTTTTCTTCGCCTCCGGGGATAGTTGGGAGCTTTTCAATGAAGAACCTCGGGAGGGAGTACCACGGATTCTGAGGTCATGGAGAATTCCAGGTCGATTTTTATTTCGCAAATGTTGGTTTATTGATTAACAAGGTTGGTATTAACATGGATCTTTTTTCAGATAAACGCTGCAACGAGCTGCCCACGTTGCTGTCGTTCGAGCAGGAATTCTATGACCAAATTTCACGGTCGGTGGCGGAACGTGGGCGATACACGGTCCCCATGATTCTCAAAACCAAGGCCTTTTGTCGGATTTTCAGCTCGCCCGGTCCTACGGAATCAGGAGAAGAGGGCGATCATCCGCGACCGTCATCGACGTCGGGTGAAGCGGGTGAGTCCTGCTCTTCCCGTGGTGAACTTCTTCAAGACGGCCAGCCCCGAGAGGACTCAATAGAATATCTAGGGACTGTTAGGAAGGAACTGAGGAGGATTCCTCCTCATATTCCCGACCTGACCTTATTAAGATGGTCGGGGGGAAAAATTTGAGACCCTGTCTTAGAATTTTGCTCAGCGTTGGGATTGAGCTCGGTCTCGATGTCAGAATCCTGGTCGGATTCCGAGCTATCCCTCGAGCTTAGATCGGATGGTATAAACCCATACTACCTTTGTTGATTATTTTTTACGTCTGATATATATATATTTTTTTTGCAGCAATGTCGAAGAGGATCAGCCTCAAGAAACTCGGCGAGCGGATCCAGAGATCCCGAGGTGAGAGTTCATCCAAAAAATCTGCTCCTCCTCTTACAAAGAGGGTGGTTATTGGCAAGAAGCGCCCGGTGGATGAACCTCCCCCCTCGTCGAGCAAGAAGGCGAAGTCCGGGGATGATTCCAAAGGCAAAGGGCAAGCCCCCATCCCTGAACCAAAAAAGAAGTCTGGTCCAGCACGCCATCTAGTGGCCCCTTCTTCTGGTCCCGGGGAGGGAAGCTCGCCCTCGTTGGGCACAACTCTTGGTCCAAGGGCCTCCATTTTGGGGAGCCCTTCGGTGGCCGAGAAGATACTTCGAGGGGTAATCCCTCCTACGGATCAAGAGAAGGTGGGGCAGCTCTCTCTGGACTAGACTGCCTCGAAATTTTTCCAAGCTCTCGGCCAGGTATTATTTTGATACTAACTTCTATTTGTTTTATCCTTATTAAATATGATCGTTTTGATCTGATTAGATTTGTTTGTAGCAGGCGCTTTTGTTTGGATCTTCTCTGGCGGTGAAAAGCAGGGAGACCGTTGAGGAGGCAAGTCTTCAACAGGGGCGAGCTGCCTCTTTGGATACTGAAGTTTCTCGCATTCAGAAGTTGTCCACCGATCTGGAGCAGCAACTGGCCGAGGCGCGAGCTCGGGAACAGCAGGTCGGCGACGAGTTCGCCAAACTTAAGGCTGAAAGGGACACCTTCTCCGATAGTCTGGCAAAGGCAGGGCTTCTGGTCGAGGATTTGAGGGGGAGAGTGGAACGTGCGGGGAAGCTGGCTGTTGAGGAATTTAAATCCTCGTCAGATTTCTCCGAGGCTGTCGAAAGCTCATCCTCGAAGTATTTTGGCGAAGGGTTTGATTTCTACAAACGTCAAATTCGCCACCACCATCCCGACCTGGCCATAGACTTGGAGGAGATGCGTCTCGATCTCGACCTGCTCGCCTTAGAGGATGAAGAAGAAGGGGAAGGGGGCGAGGAAGAAACGGTTGAAAAAGGAGATACGAATCCTCCGGGCGACGCAGATCCTCAAGGCGATGACAACCCTCCCTCTTTATCATAAATGTAAAAATGTAATTATGATTTATATATGAATATAAATGTTGATTTCCTCCTCGGCAATTTTAAATGAATATATTTTTTTTTACAAGTTTGGCGATGTTCAATACTTTAGTTTGTGTACCCTTACATAATTTTTGACTAATGGCGAACTAGGATAGAAGAGGTTATTTTCCAGTGATCTGGCAACTTTTAATTTTGGCGAGCAAGATGCTTTCATTAAGTGGTTTATGGCAATCTTTTAATGAACTGGCGATCTCGATTAGGCGACCAAGATGCCTCCGTCATCTTTTGATGAACTGGCGATCTCGATTAGGCGACCAAGATGCCTCCGTCATCTTTTGATGAACTGGCGATCTCGGTTAGGCGACTAAGATGCCTCCGTCATCTTTTGATGAACTGGCGATCTTGATTAGGCGACCAAGATGCCTCCGTCATCTTTCGATGAACTGGCGATCTTGATTAGGCGACCAAGATGCCTCCGTCATCTTTCGATGAACTGGCGATCTTGAATAGGCGAACAAGATGCCTACGTCATCTTTCGATGAACTGGCGATCTTGATTGGGCGACTTTTATACTGCAATTGGTAATGACTGAAATAAACTGGAGAAGTTTTATTGGAATAAAATCTAGGAATCATTACAAGTCACCCAGGCGAGCTATATCTCATTGGAAATATTTCTTCAAATGCTCAGCGTTCCAAGGATGGGGGAGTGTTTTCCCGTTCATGTCTTCTAGCCAATAAGTCCCTAGTCTAGATACCTTGATGACTTTATAAGGGCCTTCCCATGTTGGTCTTAATTTTCCAGCATTTGGCTCTTTGGTTGATAGGGTAACTTTCCGCAGAACTAGGTCGCCAGGTAAGAATGATCTGTGTTTGACTCTCTGGTTGAAATATTTGGCGACCTGATGCTTATAAGTTGCTTGGCGTATGCCCGCTTGTTCCCGTTTTTGATCAAGGAGGTCAAGGTTGAGTCTTAGCTCGCCTTCATTGCTATCCTTGTCAAAGTTTGAAGTTTTGAAACTCGGCATTCCGATTTCGACAGGTATCACTTATTCAGTTCCGTAAACCATGGAATAAGGCGTTTCACCAGTAGGAATCCTGCTAGTCGTGTGATATGCCCATAAAATGCTCGGCAAGTCTTCCACCCACTCTCATTTGGATTTCTCCAATCTTGTTTTTAGATTTCTTAAGATGGTCCTGTTGGTGACATCTACTTGGCCATTGGCTTGAGGGTGACCAGGCGAGGAGAAATGATGTGATATGGCGAGGTCCGAGCAGAATTTCCTGAACCCATCATTGTCGAATTGTCGGGCATTATTTGAGATGAGAACTTTGGGAATTCCAAATCGGCATATGATACCCTTCTACACAAAATTCTTCGTATTTTTTTCGGTGATTCTTGCTAACGGTTCTGCTTCTACCCATTTTGTGAAGTAATCAATAGCTACGATTAAGAACTTCCTCTGTAATGGAGCTTGAGGCAAAGGCCCTAGGATGTCGATCCCCCATTGGTAAAAATTTGGGAGAGCAACCAACAGTCAGAATTGCTCTTCGGCCTCGGCACTGGACCTCGGCTAAAACTAGGCGACCTGCACAGTAGTGAAACAAAAGTGATCGGCCGGGGTGAGGCCGCTCAAAACCCCTCCGGCGTATGAATCAGACCAAGGCGATCAGTAGATAAATTAAGGCAGTATGGAGAGCACGACAATAAGTGTGTGTGGTGCCTGTGTTGAGCGTATCTTTTTGATTATGGGGAGCGGCCTTTATATAGACAGGAGAACTGAGCCGTGTCAGTGTAGTATGGCGAATTCCTCAGAAGGATAAGCATGGGAGGATATCCCAATCAAATCTGGAGATTAATCAGGAGGCTGCCAACTGGTGATCCATTCGTGATTATAGGTGTCGTTGTTGAGTTGGAGTCTATTGGAGACAATTCTCTTGTAGAGGTGGAACTCTTTATGGAGATGGACTTTAATCAGGTACAAGAGTGGTGATAGCAGTCCTCTAATGGAGATGGAGTCCTTACGGAGAAATCTTTGAGAAGACGTCTCTGCCTTGGGCGAGGTAGATCATCTCGCCCTATGGCGATATGGAGGGAATATGTAAATGGAATGGAGCTCAATTTATTAACAATATGAGGCGACCTGGAAGGTGAGTTTGGAGATGTTGAGCGACGTGCCTTGCTCGGAACATCTTATGATTCAGTACTTGTTCGAATTATTCCACATCAAGCTGTAT
>BRYE01000001.1:10225000-10227500 GCA_030159115.1 Actinidia arguta var. hypoleuca
TTATTGAAAAAAAATCAGTTAATTAGTTGAGTAAAAATAGTTTATTTTTGTCTTTAATGAACATTTTTAAATTAGATTATTTTTTTATATTTTTAAATTTCTCTATTCAAAAATAGCCGAAAAAGTATATTTTGATCAACATTAAAAAAAATTCACTAAAGATGAAAAACAAAGGGTACATTTAATTATGAAAAAAGTGATTTTTTTGTCAAATTCCTAAATTTATTTCTTTTTTGTATTTTAAACTTTAAAATTGACACATTTTGCTTTCTATATGAACCTTTAATAAATTTTAAATTTTTTAAGACTTACTCGTTGATCCCAACGAAACAAAAAAGGCAGTTGGCATCCGTTGGGGCTATTAATATTGTAATGTTTTGAAATTTATTTATTTTGGGTTTGGACTTGGGTCATAAATATCTATTTAATGGTATTATTGTTTGGCCATGGACCAAATAAGTTATGAATTATTTTTGGGCTAGGCCCATTACTTGTTAGATTAATTATGGGCTAGGCCCATTGAAATTAAATGGAAGGTGTAAATGTGTTAGTGTGTGAGTGTGATACACCGTAGCAAAACCCATATGAAACTTCTTCTATACACTTCTACCTTTCCCCTCAAATCAGCCACTCCCTCCCTCTCTCTTCTGTCTCTCTCTCCTTTCTCTTCTCTTTCTCTCTCTCTCTCTATCTCTTTCCAAAGAGCTCCGACCGAAATAGCATTTTCCGGCCACCTTCCGGCGACATCCGACATTCGCTCAAAGCACGAAAGTTGATCGTCTCGTCGAGCACTTCGATCCCAATCGAGTGAAATTTGGATAGGACTCCGTTTGGGCCTCCATTTGCCCAAAAATCCATCATTTATCAAGAGGTAGTTTAATATTGTGTTAATGTCCTATTACCTCTATTTTTATGATTTTAGAATGTGTTTTGGTTGTTAGAATAACATTGTGTGAATATTTGTTGCTATGAAAACCTAGAGAAATCTCATGTTTAGGTGATCGATAACATTGTTTGAATGACGCGTGCCACGTGTTTGATAAAATGTTTGTGAGAACATTGGATTTATGTGTTTATGTGATTCGGTAATTATTTAGATTATTGGAATTGAGATATTGATATGTTGTGAATTTTAAATGAATATATTATTCATTTGATATATATATATATATATATATATATATATATATACTCATTATGTTTTGAGCATTGGATTAGTGATTTTGGCATTGAGCATGACCATATCATAGCATTATTGTGGCCTTGTTGGCTTTTACACGGCATTGGGATGGATACATTTATGGATGGTACTCCCTTAGGGAGGGGTACTAAGGATGAAAATTCCAGGTGTGGGTATGGTGGTAAGGAAAAGGGCGGATGGCTCCCTAATAAACATTCACTCCAATCTTTACTCGGTTAGCTCCCGGAGATTAGTTTTAGCTACACTCCTTGTGTGGGTGACCCATATTCCGGTGTTAAGAGTGTGTGTGCATTGGGATGAGCATTGTTGCATTTAAGTCATTGGATTGGTTTCATTGCCTTGGTGGCATCATCATTGCACTTCATTTCATTTTCATGAATTTAGAGGTAGTATGATATTTTCACAATATTTTTCTACTAAGCCGTCGTGCTTAATCAAACAAAATAAAATCACTTTTAGGTGAAAAGGATAAGGGCAAAAGCCTGGCTTGATTTGACCGTGTTCGGGTCTTTTTGAAGACTTTCTCGAGGATATAGCTTCATTGGATATCTTGTGTATTTAGAGTGAAGGAATGTAATCCTTTTGGATAATTTAGAACCTTAGAATAGGTTTAAATTACATTTATTACATGTATTTATGATTGGGCACGTGTTAGCCCCTTTTTAATTCAAACATGTAAAGGAATTTATTTTGGTATTAATCTCATTTGGGCAAAGGTTTGACCCTTTAAAAAATCAATATTTTTGTATCGAACTTTGACTTTTCAATGGGTGTCCATGTAGGATATCCCCTTTATATTCCGCACTTTTGATTGGTCTACGTAAGACCTTTCTCCGTACTCTTTGACTCGTTGACCTCGCTCCCGTGGTTGGGTTTTCGAGGCGCGACAGGATAGTATCAGAGCCAACTAGGTTGGAATACCTTGGTACTATGGGGTCTTAGTGGTCTATTCGTTTCTGCGTGTGCATGTGTGTTGCATTACGGTTAAAACAAGATAAGTTGCTAAGTGAACATTAATATATTTTTCTGTGTTTAATTTTATCGATTTGTGTTTAGCATCTAACTCGACAGGACTATAAGGTCTATATATGAGGGTTTCCTTGTTTGGATTATTCGCTCGACGTACTAAGTCTCGTTTGGTTAGGTGTTGGATATCGATTGGTGACGTTATTCACCATTGTCGGACGTTGTGTTGATGTGATGAGAAGCATGTTTACTTATTAAGTATTTCATAAATGCCTTATACATGTGATTAATTCGATTTTATGATAGTTACTTGGTAGAAAATTATGCCACAAT
>BRYE01000001.1:10255000-10262500 GCA_030159115.1 Actinidia arguta var. hypoleuca
ATCAAGGGCATAAGGTATGCAAGTTGCATAGGTCCATTTATGAACTCAAGCAAGCCTCCCAAAATTGGAACATTCACTTTGATTAGGTGATTGAATCTATTGGTTTTGAACAAAATATGAATGAACCATGTGTATAAGAAATCTGAGTGAAATGTGGTGATATTTTTAATTTTATACGTAGATGATATTCTACTCATTGAGAATAATGTAGAGGCGTTATCTACTATAAAAATCTAGTTAGAAAATTATTTTAATATAAAAGACATGGGAGAAACAAGCTACATTTTGGGGATCAAGTTTTTGTAAGATCGCCAAAATAAAATGTTAGGCTTATCCTAAGCTACATATATAGATAAGATTTTTGTCAAGTTTGCAATACATAACTCCAAGAAAGGGTTATTACCTTTCAGGCATGGAGTTCCTCTGTCTAAAGAATAGTGTCCAAAGACTTTTTAAGAAGAGCAACGCATGAAGGCAGTTCCTTATGCCTCGGCAGTAGGAAGCCTAATGTATGTTATGCTTAGCATTAGACCAAATGTCTGTTGCGCAATGGGCATGGTTAGTAGATATAAATCTAATCCTGGACTAGAATATTGACCCGCGATGAAACATATTTTCAAGTACTTGAGAAGGACTAAAGATTATATGTTGACCTACAAAGGTTCAGATTTAATTTCAGTTGATTACACAGATTTGGATTTCATGTCAGACATGGATTTCAGAAAGTCAACTTCCTGATATGTGTTCACTCTTGGGGGAGTAGCTATCAGTTAGAGGAGTATAAAGCAATAGTGTATTGCTAACTCAACAACTAAAATAGAGTATGAAGTAGCTCCCGAAACAGCAAAAAAGGCAGTTTGACTTAAAAAAAGTTTCACATAGAGCTGGGTGTGGTTACACAAGCTCAATTACCCATTATACTTTATTATGATAATAATGGAGTCGTTGCTCAATCTAAAGATTCCAAGAATCACAAAGGTGGAAAGTACATAGTACAAAAATATCACATCATTAGGGAAATAGTAAGACATGGAGACATCATAGTTACTAAGATTGCATTGGCAGACAAACTAGCAGATCCATTCACTAAGTCTTTTAACTTCTAATTTATTTCAGCTTCATGTGGATCTGATAGGTGTTAGATGTGTCATTCTTTGGACATGAGTGCAAGTGAAACTTTGTTAGGAAATGTATGCTCACATGTCCAAATATTTAATTATTATTTAGAATGAGAATTTATTTCATCATACAATTGGATGTTATCTTTTTATATCATGAGATTGTATGTATATTATTATATATCATGAGGTGATATATCCCTAAATTATCGAGAGATACGATATATATGTGGAAATAAGATTTTCAAATAGGAAATATTAATCATTGATTTTGATAATTTTAAACTAATTCGTAGTCGGTGATGAGATTGGATGTCTCATATTCAAATACTATAATACTGTTAATTCCTATATGATAGAATGGTTTATCTCAATCATTCAAGTAGGTGACTCTATGTTAAAGTATTGTTGTATATGGAATATACTGAACTAGATCATCATAAGAAAGTAAATCATATAAAATTGTTGCTTTACGATGAAATCTTAAATTTGCTATTTGCAATTGACTCTTAATCCTGAGAGAATGATGAATTCGAGTTATTGACATCGTTCACTTTGATTTACCAATAAGTGAGACTAATTGAGGTCAACACCTTGGTATTTTGGGTGGTCAATATTAGGATATTGGGAGAACTTAATTCTCAAGATAGAATCTCACTCTATTCTAAGAGAGGGAGGGTATCATTTATGAGTTAATTTATTCATTTAGTCATTGAAACTTGGATTTGATCTTTTTGATAAATTATTTATTGGAATAAAGACTTATTGTTTTGCTAAATCAGATAAAAAATGAATTATGTATTATAAGAGTTGAAAATAATTTTGGTTTGGTAGATAGTTATGTTATCCGAACCTAATTATTAATACCTATGTAGAAGGGTTTTAATTGTGGTATTAAAATAACGATGAATGTATTTTAGTTATTTTACTTTGGAGTGCAATCCAAATTATATAGTGGAATTAATTTGGATTAATTAACTTACGAAATTAAGTTATGAGATAACTAGGACTTTTAGAATTCTAATTGAAGCCAAACTATGACTCCTTAAGATCCTTATCCTTTCCCTAGTTAGAGACCTAGCCTATATATATGACATATGGGTATATATAGGCTGTCAATCCTTATGATTTAATTTTTTATAAGATTTTTGAGAGAAAACTTTAAGAACCCACACTTTAGAAGGATTGGTTAAGGTTGAGAAAAAAATGAGAGTGATCAAAAGGTTTAGAAAACTAGAAAAGTAAAGTTCTAAAGTGTTTATGACTACAGTTTTATGAAAAACAAGATGTTGAAATTTTTAGCAATAGGTGCTGGAATTTGTTAAAGGAACACAACAATAAGATACTAGAATTTGCTTTAAAAATGCGTCAATAAGTTGCTAGAATTTTTAGCAATAAGGTATTAAATTTTATTCAAAAAATACAACAATAAGGTGTTAAAATTTGCTAAAAAAATACAGCAATAAGGTGCTAGAATTTACTCTAAAAATACAATAATAAGTTGTTAGAATTTTCAGCAATAAGGTATATCGAACCCTCTCTTTTTTGATATTGTAGGATTATATAGCCAAAGATCTGAAAAAGAACAAATTTAAAAAACTAGCTTTCTCTGCAGGGAACTGTTCCCTTCATATATATGTGGCAACAAACAGCACTCTAGGGCAAAAAATAGTGCGCAGGGGTAGAAAACAATACACTGGGGTAGAAAACAACCTTCAGAGGCAACATCAATAGCGTAGGTAGCAAGTAGGCGTTGTGGCTGTGCATTTTTTATAGCACAAAAAAAATTAAGGTTGTAGTGACTCAGGTTAAAACTTGATTTCCTCATGATCGTCAACGTATATCGAACTCTCTCTCTTGATCGACGTTGTATGATTACATGATTTAAGATTTGAAATACATAGAATTTAAAGACCTAGCTCCTACTATGGAGATGCAATCCCTTCAATTGGTATCAGAGCCACGCCATAGTAATATATCAACGTTGATGATAAAAAATATTTTTATTCTTTTACTATTCATGTATCATCAATTAACAAGAGTTGTTTGTATGCATATGTTTAAATTATATCAAGTTATCTTAGTGGTAATTGAGATCCGCTAATTTATTGTATAGAACCAAGGATTGATTCCAAATATTTTCTTAAAAAATCTTAAAAAAAGTTTTCAATATGTGTTCTAGGTCAATAATAATTGAATCCTAATTTTTTATAATATAGTTTGCCTATTATTTATGCGATGAATTGTGGTGTATGATACTTTATCTCTCATGTCTGGCCATTAGGAGCTTGTAAAGGGTAATGGACTTGAATTTCCCGCAATAGGGCAAGCTCCATTGATTTTTCTAATTTTATTATTGCTTTAGATCATCATGTAAGCCAACCATGTGGGTGTAAGTCTTCTTGTAATATTCAATAAAAGGATTGAAGATCTAACGTTGGATGTTCTTATATGGTGAATGAAGATGAATTATGGAAGACATCTTAGATTTAATAAGTTTGTTTGTTTTAGTTTTCTAGTAAGTTTTACCATGAGAGAGAAATAGAGTTAATCGTTATATTACTCTTTTATATTGATATATGATGCATACTAGAATAATATTTAATGATGTAGATCACAATATATATTAATCATGATCCATGAGTAGACTGCGACCATACGTTAATTATTAATTTATGCAAAATTAATTTGAACATGTTGGTGAGATTTTATTTTATTTGATGTATAATGTGATCTTCTTTTTATAAAATTGAGTAGGAGAAAGATTTTTTAAAAATTCCATGGTCTTCCATCATTGGTTCATAGTAAAATAAGGATAGACACCTCGAGTCATCTCTGGTGTGACCTCCATAGGGAGGGTGTTTATTCTTGTTAGTTACAAGATTGGACTTCTTAGGATATGATTAAGAGAGACGGTGTGAAAAGTGATTTCACCATGAAAACTCTATTCACAACGATTGTTTTTTGATTCTAGATGATAGTATACACACAATCAACAGGGAATGATATTCTACCCGCGAAGTTTGATCATTATCTTTTGAAGACCAAGGGAGATCAGGTATTATGATTTTATTACATATGATATGTTTAGATAGTAAAATCATAATGGATATGATAGTCCCCCTAATCAAAAAGATAATATTGACTTCACCATGGAGGCGTATTATTTATTTGGTTGAGGTTCCAATGTATTCATATTATATTGAAACGAGGATACCATTATATTATAATGAAAGCAAGAGTTTAATTTATTTGCATCCATATTTATGTACGATTTATTTGTGATTATCATATATTACTTAATCCACTTGCAGTCATCTTAAATCAAAATAAGTTGACTAGACTGAATTATGTGGACTGAAAAATAAATATGAACATTGTACTCTCTGCTGATGGGTACAAATATATTTAACTAAGGAACATCCAGATCTTTTCGCTACCAATGCACCTACAATGGATTTAGAGAGATATGAAAAATTGAATTAAAGCTAATGAGATGGCATGTTGCTATATTTTAGCTTCGAGGTTTTTTATTTTACAACATCAATTTAAAGATTATTTAAGTGTTAGGGATATATGATCCTAAGTTTCAAAGAGATGTTTTGGAAATATGGGCAACCTGCTAAGCAGATTGCAATCAGAGCATTAATGAACACTAAGAAGGCTGAAGAAACTCCAGTGAGGGAACGCATTTTAAATTGGTGGTGATATTGATGGTGAATCTTAAATTGATATTATCTTTAAGTCGCTGCCTGACTCTTTTAAATTAGTTTAAGCTCAATTGTAGTATGAACAAAAATAATTTTAGATTTGCTGAGCTTTTGCCTAAAATAATTTTAGACACACATGGGAGATAATCCCATGTGTCTTCCTCCATGACTTAACCTACTTCTTAATTGGTCACTTTGACCTTAAAATGATAAAAATTAACATTATAACATAAATAAAGAAAATTCATGGATTCGGGGTATTACAAGAGACCTCCTGTCTGCCATGCAGATCCAAACTAATCATTTGCCAACAACTTTATTCGCCATGTTGTTTGTCATCCGTACAAGTCTATCATCACATGTTACATATGTGAAGAACATCTCTTTATCTCTGCACAAGTGGTAAGCACTTCCTGAATCCAATATCCAATCTGACTTTTCATTTACCATGCTGTTAAGAGAACATTATGCTGATCCGCAGTCATCACCGCTGCTAATGCTGATTCTGAAAACTGATTATGTGCTCTATACCTTGTACAATTCCTCTTGATATGTCACTCCTAGTCGTAGTAAAAACATGTAAAAGTGCGACCTTTCGATTGTGACCTCGGTCATTCTCTCCCAGTACCCCTTTGATGACCTCAACCTTTTTTCATGCTTCTTTCTGAGACTAGGGCCCGTGAATCATCACTATCCTCCGTACCATCTCCTTCATCTGTGCCTCCTCATTGAATAGGGCATCCTTAACCATACTCATAGTTAACTTCCTATTCGGCGCTGAATTACTGAGAAAAATCACCAATGTCTCACAATTTTATGTCAAGGAACTCAAAAGCAGTAGGGCCTGCATCTCATCCTCAAACTATAGGTCAATACTAGCCAATTGATTTACCAAATTCTGGAATTTACTAGTATGTTCCGTCATTGACGTTCCACTCTGAAGCTTCAAATTTACTAGCCTTCTTATCAATACGGCTTTGTTTAGAGATGTCTTCGCTGATACATCGTCTCCAACTTGATCCATAACTCATAAACACTCGTCTTCTATGCTATATGATGGAACACCTTGTGTCCAATGCATTATCTGATCAACTCAATCATTTTTTTAGTTCATTTTCTTCCATTCCTCATCTTTTGTCATTGTAGTTTTTTCTCTCTTATTCTTCATGGGGTCGTACAAATCCTTGTAGAATAGGATATCCTCCATCCTTGATTTTCACAATGCGTAATTCATGACTGAAAGCATGATCATAGCCCCTGAATTATTTTCCGCCATCTTAATTCTCCCAAATAGAAGCAAAATATGAAAAAACCAATCTCGGAGATGAATCTGGAATGCTAAGAAACCTCAAAAGGGCTAAGCTAGAAACTTTTGGGATCAAACTATCAAAATTAAAAAATTTTAGGACCAAACTATCAAAACCAAAAACTCTAAGGACCAAGCTGTAATTTTTAGAAGCTTAAGGGATCAAAATATAATTATCAAAAACTTCATGGACCAAAATATCATTTAAAAAAATTACGGGGATAAAATATAATTTTTAGAAACTATAGGGACTTAAAGTGTAATTATCTAAATTTCAGGAATATTCCTTCTCAAGTGGCTCAATCAAACGTGGCTTGGTCAATGGCTCAATCAACGGCTGGTCAGTTTGGTCAATGGCTCGTCTGGTCAACGGCTCGATCAATGTTGGGATGAAACTTTCGGTGGTGCATTAGGGTGCGTCCGGTGTCCGTTTGACTCCAATTTCATATCGACAGACTCCTCTTGAAGAGAGGAATGCAATGGTTTGCTCAAAACTCAATTTCGAGCAAATTTGATTGGATAGTATATAAAATCTACTCCGTTCTTTGTAAAAATTGTTCTAATGACTCCAACCTTACTTTGATACCAATTGTTAGACTAAAAACATTGAATCAAGAATTGTTGGGTAAAACACACGTTATCCTATACTATCCAGATCAATTACACACAAAATAATAAAAATTTACGTGGTTCGGCCAATGATACCTACGTTCACAGAGAGAAGTAAATAATCCATTAATCGAACGAAGATGATTACGAATGAGGAGACTCACTCTATCAGCCTCTCTCTCACAATCTCTCTCTGTCTTACCTCTCACACTCAGCACATTTTTCACAGCTCACATCACACAGCATATAAGTCTTAGCACCTTGCTCCCTCTTTTATAGATCAAGAGAAGGAGGTAGTAGACTTCTAATAGGATAATTAATTGCTATCTTATTTTATCTAAAAAAATATATTAACTCATCAAGAGATAATCATTTCAAGAGTTTTAGTTAACTCGAGAGTTTCACTCTTACATGGATACTCCATGTGAGTCAATTGGGTTTTGAGCTCAAATATGTGGGCTGAATTCAACAAAATCGGTATCAACTAAGTTCAATTTTATAAGTTAATAAAAGACACACATAGTATCATACTCATTTATTTAGATTTAAATTTATATTGATATGTATCCTATTAACGTAATTTTTATATTATTAAATTTTTTAATAAATCTATAATATAAACTGTTTGAATAATTAAAATAGAATTCCAAATATTCAGACCATACCGATACAATCTAAAATTGGACTGCTGATATGCGTGGTTTTTTCTATGCCTGGTCCCCTCGTTCGAGAAATAGGCTCGGGTTACGTGAAAGCG
>BRYE01000001.1:10267500-10270000 GCA_030159115.1 Actinidia arguta var. hypoleuca
GCTGTTGAAATTCTACCAAGTGGAATGGACCTCTCCATTTTTTATTAGTGGAATGGAGAGGAATTTAAATCTCAAAAGTATTAATTTTTTTTTTCAGGGGAATTTGGTGTAAGGGTCTCATAGTTGTCCTTGAGGGGCCTAATTTCTCATGACCTAAATAGGTTATACCTAGTACCCGCATAAGCATAATAGATAACAAGAGCTTTTGATCAATGATCATTATTGAAGATTTGTTGATAATAATGCGGGGAAGAAAACTAATTATAATAATCTTTTTATTTTCATTATTATATTAAGAAATTTACAAATTAAAACCGCTATATATTTCCTTCTTTTTTCCCCTTGTAACAAAATCATTGTTACTATTAATTTTGGTGTGTTCATTGCCGTTTTAATGAACATCTATGCTACATAATATTCATAGGGGTGAATTTTCCCTCTTGATAATAATGCAGGGAAGAAAACAAAATTTAAATTTATTTTATGAATAAAATTTATAGTAGGATAAATAAGTTCATTAAATATTACAAGGCAAATTTTGTTCAGTAAGCTTTTCAGAGTTTCATTCACTGCTATTTTTAAAACATTATAAAATAAATTCAGCCTATTTCACAAACGCAAAGTATCTTAGGATAAATAAGTTCATTAAATCCGAATAGTCGCCAGCCGGAGAAGTCACTGGAAAAGTCATCGGCCGTCAGCCAAAAAATGGCCTTTGGCCACCGATGGTGTTGTCAAAGAGGGTACGGGATGATGAGGGTGTAATGAGAATCAAGAAGGGGTGTAGAGAGTACAAGGGCATTTTTATCTAGTATGATAAAAAATATGTTTGGGCTTCAGATTTTTGTAATATGGATAAAATGTATTAGAAAATTAGTCTCATAGACCTTAGAATGGAGCCCCCTATTTTTTATGACTAAAACTATACACGAATAAACAAGATTTTTAGATAGAAAATTATAAAAAAGCAAATTCAAACAATGCCGTAATACAAGTCCCATTTTTTTTATTATCAAATTATTGTATAATTTTTTATGTTTTTTAATATGTAAGCAATTATTCATTATGTTAATGCTAATAATCAAATATATTCAAAGGAAACCTATTTAATGAAGTAGATGAAGCCTAGGAACTATACAAATTTATTTGTGGTCCACGCATGCTATTCATGATATATAGGATAGTATATATTGTCTGATTGATTCATCATATAATGTAAATGCCAATATTACCCCCGCCTTAGATAAGGACAAAACTGGGTTGACAAGGAATTATTGAGTTTTCACAACAATTGCTATTTGACATGGGTGAAAAGTCAATTCATAACGGTATCAATCCATCCCCCGACCACGACCTACTCTCCACATATTTAAAAAAAAAAAAAATTAAAAAAATAACTGCAAAAATATAATAAAAATATCCATGAACATATCTATTTTAGAAAACACTAAAGTTTACTTATTTATATTTTCTTTTAGAAAATATTTCAAAGATAAGGTGTTTTCAAAATAAATAAATTTAGACTAGTGATTTTTGTAGTCTACTTTTATCAAATTGCACTCTCTTTTTATTTTATTAGGGTTAATTTATCCAATTACTCAATTTTTCTCAAATATTTTCAATGCATAAAATATCATTTAGATAAATTTATCATATTAAAGACAAAAAATAAAATACAATTAAAAAAAAAGTGTATAAATCACCAGCTTAAATTTATTACGACCCAAATAGTTATCCGAAATAATTATTTTCTAAATAAATTTAATAAAAATACTATGCTTTTTTCTCCTCTTATCATCCATCAAATGACAACTGCTTTTTCCAATTTAGTATTTGCATTATTCACTTCCCCACCAACACCACTTTTCACTCCTCTCTCTCTCTCTCTCTCTCTCTCTCTCTCTCTCTCTCTCTCTCTCTCTGTGACAAGAGGATAAAATATCGGTTTGTATTCTTGGTCGAGCTCCTTCATATATCACTATTGGGATGTCACTCTACAACAAATCTGATCCGTCGTCTTAGCATGGCAAACCGAGCTCACCACAATAGAATTCCTTAGCCAAACTATGAGGTCATAGCATAACGTACATGAAAAACTTCCTCAGCCACCCGCATGTTTGGGCTCAAATACCCATAATGTGATGGGGTAACTATCAACCACGCATTAGAAGAATTATTGAGTCAATTGCCTACTTACTGACTTGGCATTTAGCGCGTCCGCACACGCGTCGAATTGCACTATAAAAGACGGCAGACATCCTCTCTCACAAGTAGACCGCTCTCACTATCTCTTCTACTTTCTCTTTCTAAAAATCATAGCCATGAACTCTCTCTTCTCTCTTATTCTCTCTGGTCACTAACTTGATTGTCGGAGAGGGATTCTCGAAACAGCTCCGGACGGTCTTTCTCACCTTAGCTGTCTTGCAGGCTCGACGATGCAGTGTTATCCGAAACCTCTTATTTGCATTCGTTTTCCTTTAACTCCACAATATATATCTAT
>BRYE01000001.1:10275000-10277500 GCA_030159115.1 Actinidia arguta var. hypoleuca
AAATACATTTTCATTAAGTGTATTTAAAAAGTAAACTATTTAGATTAATCTTTTTTAAAAAAATTACTTATTGATAAAAAATAAAAATAGAGTAACTTACAAATAAATGATGTTTATGAGAAAAAAGAGAAGAATATTTATTTATTTTAATAGGTATACTGAGGAAAAAAAAATTAAAAATCCTAAATTAAAGGGCAAATTTGTTATTTTTTATAAAAATTAGCTGCAAGTAATAATCATATTATTAGTTTTGAAAGTAAGAAATGTTATTACTATGTCTGAAACAATAGAAATTATAATTGTATATATCACAACCTTAATAAGAGGTCAGTGACATTTACCTTTATAACTTCGAAGAGTACATCCCATGTTGACATCCACTCCTACACAAGTTAATTAATTCTAAGCTAAAAAACTCCCATTAAGTGGTTGGTATTTACGCTGTATTTATCATAAAGTCAAAAATCTTTTTGTCTAAATTAGACAAAAATCTCCCTATTACTTTGTACGTTCCTACAAAATTTCTCACTACACCCTCACAGCTCATCCTCACTGTACGTGAACTCCTGCCACTATCTCAGGCCGCTAGCCCAACAACTGCTCTGGCAGTTGGATGCGACTTTTCTGGCCGACCACCGACAACTTTCTAGTCGATCACCGACAACTTTTCAGCAACCGTCAATGACTTTTCGACATTAGTAAACAGTAAATTTTAGTATTTTGAACAATAAAATTTTACTACAAACTTAACGATTTTTCCATCACAACAAACTCCGAACAGATAAACTTAACTTTTGTTTGAACAAATAAACTTAACTGATAAAGTTTACTATTCGAACAAATAACCTTTATAAATAAATTTAACTATTTGAACAAATAAACTTAATTATTACAAATAAGTTTAATTGTTTGAATAGATAAATTTAACTGTAAACTTTTAACAATTTTTTCATTCACAAAAATAGTAAAAAATAATTTATTCACTCTTACCAACACATAAATAAACAAAAAATATCTTTGTTCAAGGAGAGATTTGAAAAATGTGTACGCGACCGATGGTGGTGGAATGTTATGGTAGCGTTGTAGATCTTAGATCTGAGAGAGAGGTAGAGGAAAGGCGGCAGTTGTGGCAACCGCAAATGTGGTGTGGTAGCTGTGGCATTGTGGCGTCGACAAGTGGTGGTGGAAGGTCATTGCGGTATTGTAGATCTCATATTTGAGAGAGAAATTTGATAATTGTGGTGGCAACAACATTGTGACTGTGGTAGTAGTAGAGAGGATTAGATCTACTTTGAAATGTTTTCCTTTTTTATGATCTTTTATATATTTCAGGGTACGAAGGGATAATATTATTTAATAATAGAGTTTTCACTCATAAACTTCAGTTTTATGGTCCCTAACCCAAACATCTTTTAATTTAATGGGCTTCTCATTTTTCATAAAAAGTTGAAGTAGACTAATAGTTGGTAAAACATACATGAAAAGTTTTCCTCAAAAAAAAAAAAACCAACTACTACAACACATATCAGGCACCTATGAATTACAACATCTGCAATCCAAACCAAACCAAATCAAATCAATATAGACTACATATGTAACTCACATGAACACACCCGAAATAAATTTACCCCTAAAACACACAAAAAATGCAGTTTTTTTCTTTGTAAAAAAAAACTTACCCCAAAACGAGACTCAATCTTCAAATGTAAATGGACTTCTGCCAATATTAATCTTCACCAAAAAGCCACACTATGCTTGATCAAATCAAGAGTTTCTTCCCAGTTGGCCTTAAGCCAGACACCCAACTTGGATGGGCTGGGGTAAGCTTTGGTACATCATGGGCTGGTCTTGGACAGACCCCAACCCGTCCGAGTTGCAGCCCCCTAGCGAGTTGCCTAATTCCAGATGGACCATAATGGAGCCATTAGAATAGTATTCCAGATTTTCTTCCCCAAGCGTTTATCATTCCTTTCCTGCCACCATACCATCAGATTCCTCGCTGAGCTTGGAGTTGCACCATCGTATACCCCACCATTTTAAGCATGCAGTCCAAATTTTCCAAACCTCATTACACAGCAACATCTGATCGACTCATTCTGCTTCAATTCCACAAAATCTGCACAAGAGAAACAAAGCATTGTACTCTTGTGTTCAACTTATGGAGAGAGCTTACTGAAAACATAAATGAACTATGAGCTTTTCAATTGGATTATATCACTTCTTTTCTCATTTAAAGCAGATGTATTATTCAACAATCTTATCACTCTATCAACCTCCTCCTCCTGAACTGGAAATTCCAGACACCATTGTCTCCTTTTCTCGTCAATACATAAAAGAATAATTCCTGTTTGTTGATGTTGGATCAGTACTTCGACCATCTCATCTGAAAATCAATTGGTGTCCAATGAGAAAATTCAGCCTTTTATAGCATTCGAATAATACCTCATCTGGGCATATTCAAATAACTGTCCATGTGTGCAAATCAGCAATGTTGCATCGA
>BRYE01000001.1:10295000-10307500 GCA_030159115.1 Actinidia arguta var. hypoleuca
ACTGGAGAAGCAATCTCTGACATTGATTGCCAGAAACTCACAACTGCTGAGTTAGCGCTAGGAACATATTTGTTGTTGCTTTATGATCAACCATTAGCAGGGGTCTGATCTAGAAGCTAAATATGACTTGTTGGACACTATAAGGACCATTAGCAGGGTGCAATCTTCTGCAATCAAGTAGCTGCATTCAAATTGCAGAAATTTTCAATTAAGATTCAGCTACACATGACTTGGGGATCACGTTCTGTTCCAAGGCCATGGTCAAGATGCACTTCCCTATTTTGCCAAACTGGGGTCGGTACCATAATATTGACACTAATTAGTTTCTCACAAGCAAATGCTTTCCCCTTCATACATTACTTGCAAACTGTCAACAATTGAGTGAATATGCACATACATGAAGCCGTCGAACGTGGAGTCTGCTGACTTTTTTGAAGATATTGTTAAGAGGACATGGCTTACACTATATCGCATTGGAAGGAACTCTACCAATAAATGAACTAGCAGATGCTACAGCGATTCATATCATTATAAAGACATTAGCAGAATTACTATGGGAAATGAAGTGAAGCTTGCATATTGGATAGAAAGTGAACCTGGGCTTGGTCTGTCCCTTAAAACACCATCCAAATATTACTCTGCAGTTGATATAGAATCAAGAAAAGAGACAGGTAACATGCCATTGTGAGTTTTGTATAGCTTGTTTATTAACATAGCCATTTCGTGGTGGTCACATCAATCTGAGTTCTTGTAAAGAAAATGATTCATGGTCCGAACGTGGTTTGCCAACTAAAGAATCGACTGATGTGGCATAGATAACTTGGCAATATTACCCTTAAGACTCTCTCCAGTACCTTGTACCTGCAAATCTAATAGAGTCCATCTCTTTTGTGTTTGTCTCTCTCTCAAAATTAATCAACACAATTGCATAAAACTAGTAAGAGCAATTCTCTGTAGAATTGATTGAACATAAATTTAGACCCACCTCTGTCTCTTGTATCCAAAAAGGCTCTGCACCATATCATTCAAATTCTCATTTTCAAACATTTTTTTCCTTCGCATTTTTTGTGAGATTACATCTCTAAAGTCAAAAGAATAATAACTAATATGCATAATTTCATACAATTGGGGGGAGAGGGGGGAATGGGGAAGAAAAGTCTATCAAAAGTGAAGAATTTACAGGTTCGACTGATTGCAATAATTTAGGGCTAGATTTCTTGTGATGTTAATAGGTATGATAGTTGTAGATGATGAATTGAATCTGTAATTGAATGTGGGAATGAATATCTTTGGTTTACAGAGAGAATAGAGATTAGAGTTGAAAGATATACAGTGTAATAGTATATACGTATATGCCCATACAGAGAGCAATTGGATAAAATGGCTGGGTTTGATTTTCTTTATTTAGAGGTTACTTTTGTCTTTCCATGTGTTGCTATGTGTTCGTCATCTATTACCATACATGTGAAACTGATCTAAGGGGTAAGCCTGACTCAGAGAGCAAGTTGGAGAAACTGTTTCGAAATGAATTACAACACTTTATTGTAATTATAAGAGTTTTCAATAATCACCAAAAATAACAAGAAGTTTGTTGTGGTAAAAATCTGGGAGAGCAACCAACAGTCAGAATTACTCCTCGGCCTTGGCACTGGACCTCGGCTAAACTGGGGCGACCTGCACAGCAATGAGCAAAAGTAATCGACCGGGGTGAGGCCGCCAAAACCCCTCCGGCGTATGGATTAGACCAAGGCGATCAGGTGAATATTATAGGCAATGTGGGTGAGCATAATAATAAATGTGTTTGTGGTGCCTGTATTGAGCGTACCTTTTTAGTTATGGGGGAGCGACCTTTATATAGATGAAGCAATGAGCCGTGTCTATTCATCATGGCAATTTCCTCGAAAGGATAAGTATGGGAAGGTATCCCAATAAAATCTAGAGATTAATATCAAGAGGCTGCCAACTGGTGAGTAACCCGCAATTATAGGCGTCGCGATGGAGCTGGAGTCTATTGGAGATAGTTCTCTTGTAGAGGTGGAACTCTTCATGGAGGTGGACTCCAATTGGGCAGAGGAATGACGGAGGAGGAGTCTCATGACAGCAGACGTCTAATGGAGATGGAGTCCTTTTGGAGAATCAAGTCTTTGAGGAGACGTCTCTCCTTCAGGAGAGATGAACCACCTCGCCCAAAGGCGATCTGGTGTAACCGTTTGTGAAGACGAAGTGGAGCTCCATTTATTAATAATACGAGGCAACCAGGAAGGTGGGTGTTGGGAACCTTTAGGCGACGTGCCTTACTCGAAATATATTTAAATTTAGAACTTGTCCGATTTATCCCACATCAGTAGCCTCCCTACTCAAAGTGTCGTGATATTCGGGATCTTTGAGTAAAAGTATTAAAAGTCATGGAATCACGTGGGCACGCACTAAATGCACCCCTTCTCTTGCTTGGACACGTGGACTAGGGTATTAATTTTTGTAGGAAAGTTTGAGCGAAAAAGGCGGCGCCATAATGATGAATTTTGGCGGGATATGTGGTTTTGGTTCGAATTTCAAAAGGTCGCCTAATCTGGGCCGCTGAAGCAGACGGATCTCATCCGTCAGCTTTCCTTATATATAAGGGGTCCCACACATTCATTTACATCCTTTTTTCTGCCAAGCCAATACCACTCACTTTCCTCGTTTTCGTTTGTGGTCGCCCTTCCCACTCCGACTTTCTCCTCGCCTCTGCCTGCGGTCGCCTTTCCTCTCCTAGCACAGTAAGTAACCAAGTCTTCGTTCTTGTTTTTAGTTTTATGTCTTATAGGTCTAAGGTGAGTCCTTCAGATTTGAAGTCTTTGCCTTCCTAGGTGTCTGACCATCTAGGAGAAGGATCGTCATATATTACTGACGAAGTAAGACAATCTCCTAGGTCGCCAATGGAAGACGCATCCATTCCTAAGGTCGCCCCTTTTGGTGATATTCACCCTTCCGTAGAAAAAGAACATAATATTATGACTCCCGATGAGCTAGACTTGCTTAGGGAGACTTATTCCTTCCCTTAGGGTGTACAGATCAGACTTCCTGAGGAGAACAAAACTATTCTTTCAACCCGTCATGGCGAGGTGGCCTTTTATAAGGCCACCTCTCCTGCTGGCCTTCATTTTTTCATTCATCCTACGATTAGGTTAATTTTAATGTTTTATAAGATCTGCCCTGCTCAGCTTGTCCCCAACGCGTGGCGAAGTATCGCTGGTGTTATGTCATTGTGGAGAGTACAGAAATATTCAATGACTCTTTCTGAGTTTAGGAATATTTTTTCCCTTAATAATAACCCTATATCGGACCAAGGGTGGCTTTACTTTAAGGTGAGGTATAAGAAAACCATCCTTGGAGGATACCCCAGCAATGTGAAGGGGTGGAAAAGCAAATTCTTCTTCGCCTTTGGGAATAGTTGGAAACTTTTCAACGATGAACCTCGGGAGGGAGTGCCAAGGATTCCGAGGTCGTGGAACATTCTAGGTCGGTTTTTATTCCGCCAATAATTTTGATATATTTATTAATAAAATTGAAATTAAGATTATGGATATCTTTCAGATAAACGCTGCAATGATCTGCCCACGTTGCTCGAGTATGAGTAAGAATTTTTTGACCAGATTTCAAAATCAATGGCAGAATGTGGGTGCTTTGTGGTCCCCATGCTTCTCAAATCCAAGGCATTTTGTCGGGTTTTCTGCTCTCCCGGAGCTATGGCATCTGGGACAGAGGGTGAGCAGCCACACATGCCATCAATGTCGGGTGAAGCAGGTGAGTCACGCCCTTCCTGTGGTGAATACCTTCAAGATAGCCATTCCCGAGATGACTCAATAGAATACCTAGGGACTGTTAGGAAGGAACTGAGGAGGATTGTACCTGATATCCCCGACTTGACTTTGCTAAGATGGTTGGGGGGGAAAGTTCGAGACCCCATCTTAGAATTTTGTTCGTCTTTGGGATCGAGCTCGGACTCGACATCAGAATTCTGGTCTGATTCTGAGCTACCCCCCGAGCTTAAATTGGACGGTATAACCCTTACTATTCTTGTTCGTTATTTTTTTTATGTCTGATGTTCATTTTTTTTTGCAGCTATGTCGAGGAGGATTAGCCTGAAGAAGCTCGACAAGAAAGTGAAGAAAGCCAAAGGTGAGAGCTCGGCCAAAAAATCTGTTCCCGTCAAGGGAGTGGTGATTGGAAAGAAACGTCCCATGGACGAAGCTTCCACCTCGCTGAGCAAGAAGGCTAAATCCGGGGATGATTCCAAAGGGAAGGGGCACGCCTCTACTCCTGAACCCAAAAAAGAAGAAGTCTGGTCCAGTTGACCATCCGGGGGCCACTACCTCTTTTAAACCCGGGGAGGGGAGTTCGCCCTTGTTGGGTACTGTCCTCGGTCCAAGGGCCTCCATTCTTGCGAGTCCTTCCATGGCCGAGAAGATCCTCCAAGGACTAATCCCTCCTACGGATCAAGAAAAGGTGGGGCAATTGTCTTTGGACTAGACTGCCTCAAAATTTTTTTAGGCCCTCGGCCAGGTATTATTTCGATACTAACTTCCGACTGTTTTATCCTTGTTAAACATGCTCAGTTGATCTAATAAGATTTGTTTGTAGCAGGCGCTCGTGTTCGGATCTTCATTGGCGTTCAAAAGCAGGGAAACTGTCGAAGAGGCATCCCTTCAACAAGGGCGAGCTGCCTCTTTGGACACTGAAGTTTCCCACCTCCAGAAGTTATCTGCTGATCTGGAGTAGCAACTGGCTGAGGCCCGGGCTCCAGAGCAACAGGTCGGCGACGAGTTCGCTAAGTTAAAGGATGAAAGAGACACCCTTGCCGATAGTTTGGGAAAGGTTGGGATTCTGGTTGCGGATTTGAGGGTAAGAATTGATCGCTCCGGAAAATTGGCTGTTGAGGAGTTTAAATCCTCGTCGTCTCCGATGCTGTTGAAAATGCTGCCTCGAAGTATTTTGGCGAAGGGTTTGACTTCTGCAAACGACAGCTTCATCATCATCATCCCGACCTTGTCATTGATTTGGAGGAAATGGGTCTCGATCTTAACTTGCTCGCCGAAGAGGACGAGGACGCAGAAGGGGAGGAGGGTAAGGAAGAAACTGTTGAAAAATGAGATGCAAATCCTCAGGGCGACGCAAATCCTCAAGGCGACGAAAACCCTCCCCCTTTGCAACGATGTAATTACATGTAAATTTTTTTTTATGTAATTTCACGTTAATGAACATTACTCCAATTTTGGAGATGTGAGCAACTTTCGTTCTGGCGTACTTTTACTTAGTTTTTAAATTTATGCCATTTTATAATATTGGCGACTTTGAATAAGCAATCAAAATGCCTTCATCATTTTACAATGAATTGGCGATCTTAAATAGGCGATCGAAATGCCTTCATCATTTTACAATGAATTGACGATCTTGAATTAGGCGATCAAGATACCTCCGTCATCTTACGATGAACTAGCGATCTTGAATTAGGCGATCAAGATGCCTCCGTCATCTTACGATAAACTGACGATCTTGAATTAGGCGATCAAGATGCCTCCATCATCTTACGATGAACTGGCGACCTTGAATTAGGCGGTCAAGATGCCTCCGTCATCTTACGATGAACTGGCGATCTTGAATTAGGCGATCAAGATGCCTCCGTCATCTTACGATGAACTGGCGATCTTGAATTAAGTGTTTAAGATGCCTCTGTCATCTTACGATGAACTGAAGACCTTAAATTAGGCGATCAAGATGCCTCTGTCATCTTACGATGAACTGGCGATCTTGAATTAGGCGATCAAGATGCCTCCGTCATGTTATGATGAACTGGTGATCTTGAATTAGGCGATCAAGATGCCTCCGTCATCTTACGATGAACTGGTGATCTTGAATTAAGCGTTCAAGTTACCTCCGTCATCTTACGATAAACTGGCGACATTGAATTAGGCGATCAAGATGCCTCTGTCATCTTACGATGAACTGGCGATCTTGAATTAGGCGATCAAGATGCCTCCGTCATCTTACGATGAACTGGGGATCTTGAATTAGGCGCTCAAGATGCCTCCGTCCTCTTACGATGAACTGGCGATCTTGAATTGGGCAATCAAGATGCCTCCATCATCTTACGATGAACTGGCGATCTTGAATTAGGCGATCAAGATGCCTCCGTCATCTTACGATGAACTGGCGATCTTGAATTAGGTGTTCAAGATGGCTCCGTCATCTTACGATGAACTAGCGACCTTGAAATAGGCGATCAAGATGCCTCCGTCATCTTATGATGAACTGGAAATCTCGATCCTGGCGACTTCCATCCTGCAATGGGCGATAATTGAAATAAACGTGAGAAGTTTTATTACTTGAAATAAGCTGGCAATCATTACAATGGTTTTTCCCCAAGCGAGCTGAGTGAATGTTATTGATAATATTGCTTCAAATGGTCAGCGTTCCAAGGATGGGGGAGTGCCTTCCCATTCATATCTTCAAGCAAATAAGTCCCCGGTCTAGATACCTTGATGACCTTATTAGGGCCTTCCCATGTTGGGCCTAGTTTTCCTGTGTTTGGCTCTTTAGTAGATAGGGTAACTTTTCGTAGGACTAGGTCGCCAGGTAAGAATGACCTGTATTTGACTCTTTGATTGAAATATTTAGCGATCTGATGTTTATAAGTTGTTAGGCGTATACTTTCTTGCTCCCGTTTCTCATCAAGGAGGTCGAGGTTGAGTCTCAGCTCGCTTTCATTGCTATTCTTGTCAAAGTTTGAAGTCTTAAAACTCGGCATTCCGATCTCAACGGGTTGACTGATTCTGTTATGTAAACCATGGAGTAAGGCGTTTTACCAATAAGAATTTTGCTAGTCGTGTGATATGCCCATAATATGCTCGGTAGGATCTTTCCAATCTCATTTTTAAATTTCTCAGGATGGTTCTATTAGTAACCTCGACTTGGACATTGGCTTGGGAGTGACCAGGCGAGGAGAAATGATGTGATATGGCGAGATTCGAATAAAATTTTCTGAATCCATCGCTGTTGAATTGCCTGGCGTTGTCCGAGATGAGAACCTTGGAAATTCCAAATTGACAGACGATACCTTTCTAAACAAAATTCCTTGTATTCTTCTCGGTGATTTTAGCTAACGGCTCGGCTTCCATCCATTTGGTGAAGTAATCAATGGCGACGATCAAGAACTTTCTCTGTAATGGAGCTTGAGGCAAATGTCCCAGTATGTCTATCCCCCATTAGGCAAATGGCCATGGGCTGGTAATTGGCACCATATCAGTATGGGGAAGGTGGTTAGATGGTACAAATCTCTGGCATTTGTCGCACTCTCTGGTATATGTTGTTGCATCACGTCCCATTTGGGGCCAGAAGTAGCCTTGGCGAATTGCTTTTCATACTAGTGACCTCGCCCCTGAATGATTTCTGTAGATGCCCTCATGGATTTCCCTCATCACATAGTTGGCTTCGTCAGGTCGGAGACATCTTAGGAGAGGACCTGAAAAAGATCATTTGTATAACATTCCATGAAGTAGGCAGAACCACGCAGATCTATAGCAAATTCGGCGAGCTTGAAGTTTATCTATTGGTAGTGTGTCATTTTGGAGGTACGCGATGATCTCATTCATCCATGTTGAGTCTGTTTCCGTTGGATAGACATGTTTGGTGACCTCAATACTTGGTTTGGACAAGAATTCATATACTTCTGTCTAATATGAAATCAAAAGTCGAGGCAAGATTGGTTAGGGCATCAGCTTTCTAATTTTCATCTCTAGGGATCTATTGAATGGTGAAACTTTTGATTTTCTGAGTTAAGCATTTGACTTCATCTAAATAAGCTGCCATCTGTACATCCCTGGCGAGGTAATCTCCCTGAACTTAGTTGGCCACTAGTTGAGAATCACTGTAAGCGTCAATCAATTTTACTCACAATCTGGTGGCGACCCGCAATTCGGCGAGGAGTGCTTCGTACTCGGCTTCGTTGTTGGTGACTTTAAACCCAATCTGTATAGCATATTCCATTTGTTCACCTGCCGAGTTTTGAAGAACAAGCCCTGCACCGCATCCGTGTTGATTAGAAGACCCATCTACAAACAACTTCCATTTCTCAAGCTCTTCGTCTGAGCTGCTGAGGTCCTTGTCTGAGCTACCGAGGTTCTTGTCTAAGTTTGGAATCTCTTTCTCCGAGTGGTCTTCTAGGACAGTTTCATGAGTGGATTCAGCCACGAAGTCGGCTAAGGCTTGGGCTTTTATCGCCGTTCTTGGTTTGTAATCAATATGAAATTCGCTCAACTTGATGGACCATTTCAGGAGTCTCCCCGAGGTTTCTGGTCGTTGGAGAATCTATTTTAAAGGTTGATCAGTCAGTACGGTGATGGGATGGGCTTGAAAATAACGGCGAAGTTTTCTAACGATGATCAGAAGGGCATAGGCGAGCTTCTCTATCATTATGTACTATTCTCAGCACCCATCAAGACCTTACTAACATTATATACCAGTTTCTAAACTCGGTCCACTTTTCAGATGAGCACGGCACTTACTGCTGTTGGCAAAATGGAGAGGTATACGAAAAGTTCTTCACCCATGGTCAGCACTACAAGCAGAGGAGGTGATCCCAGATACTTTTTGAGCTGTTGAAACGCTTCTTCCGCTTCTTCTGTCCACTGAAAATTTTGATTTTTTCTTAGAATTTTGAAGAAAGGTAAACATCTGTCCGCTGACTTGGAAACAAATCGGTTGAGGACGGCAATTAGCCCAGTTAACTGTTGAACTTCGTGGACATTCCTGGGCGAGCTCATTCTGAGTAGAGCCAGAATTTGATCCGGGTTTGCTTTAATCCCTCGTTTAGTTACCAGGAACCCTAAGAATTTTCTGGACGATATGCCGAAAATGCATTTGGAAGGATTTAACATCATCCGGTGTTTTCTCAGATTCTTCAGGATTTAACATCATTCGGATTTAACCTCATCCGGTGTTGAAAGATTCTTCAAGGTGGGCGATGTGGTTGTCTGCTTCGAGGCTCTTGACGAGCATGTCGTCTATGTATAATTCCATGGTCTTTCCAATAAGCTCCTTGAACATCTTGTTCATTAATCTTTGATATGTAGCCCCAGTATTTTTTAGACCAAATGGTATGACCTTGTAGCAGTACAATCCTCGTTCTGTGATAAATGAAGTCTTTTTTATGTCGGGAGAGAACATCTTGATCTGGTGATATCCTGAGAAGTCATCCATGAAACTCAGAAGCTCATGCTTAGATGTGGCATCGACTATTAAATCAATTTTTGGCAGAGAAAAACTGTCTTTCGGGCACGCCTTGTTGAGATCAATAAAGTCAACGCATAATCTCCACTTCCCCCCCTTTTTAGGGGCGAAGACGACATTGGCTAGCCATTCTGGGTAATGGGCTTCCTTGATAACCTTAGCCTTGAGGAGTTTAGTTACCTCTTCATCAATAACTCTTTGCTTGGGGGCGAATCTCCTTCTCTTCTGGCTAACTGGAGGATGTCCTGGATTGGTATATAACTTATGCATGGCGACTTGGGGATCAATACCCGGGACGTCTCCCTGTGACCAGGCAAAAATATCAAAGTTTCTTTTCAAGAATTCTACTAAAGCACTTCGTAATTCATTGGTAAGTTCAGTTCCGATCATAACGTGGAAATCAGAATATTCAGATCGGGGTAGTTTCTTCAAGGGGTTTGGTGTTTTCGATTTCTCAGGGATCCATCAAGACAACCTGTTCCACCTCGTCCCTAAAAAATTCCATCTCGCCATCGTTGGTCGGTAATTGCTATTGGGTATTCGGTGCTGAGGAGGTTTCAATCTTCATAGCTGAAATAAAACATTGTCTGGCCACTTTCTGGTCGCCCCTTACCTCGCCCACCCCTGTTAAAGTAGGAAACTTCATATTTAGGTAGTATGTTGAGGTGATCGCCTTAGTCCCACCTAGAGTTGGGCGACCTAAAATGGCATTGTAGGGGGAAAGGCAATCTACTACGATGAAGTCTTGCCAAATGGTAGTTTGGCGAGGCTCTATTCCCAAAGTCACTGGCAACTTAACCCATCCGAGTGGATGAGTCACATTTCCTCTGAAGCCCACCAAAGGTGTAAGGAAGGGATGCAATTTATCGAGCCCTATATTCATCTTTTCGAAGGCCGATATGAACAGAATGTCAGCCGAACTACCATTATCGACCAAGATTCTTTGGACGGTAAAATTAGAGATGATGGCTAATACGACCAAGGCATCATCGTGAGGTAAGTGTAAACCTCTCAAGTTATCATTGTTGAAGGTGATTGGTGGGTGAATATCGGCCATTGGCAAAGAGAAGTTACATATTTCTTCGGACACCCTCCCAGCACTTCTGGCATGCCTCTTTCTGGATGAATTTGAGCTTCCTCTTGATCCAAACCCGCCGTGGATTACTTGTATCTCTCCAGCAGTAGGTCGATTATCGCTGTATCTTCTTTCTGGTGAATTGGGGAGAGGGCGGTCACTTACATACTTTCTTAGATACCCTCGTTTGATAAGGTCGGCTATTTGCTCCTTCAGGTGAAAACAGTCTTCTGTGTTATGGTCGTGATCTCGGTGGAACTCGCAATATTTGTTCTTATTTCTCTTTCGGGGATAAGTTTTGATTTTCGAGGGCCACTTGACGAACTTTTCATGCTTAATTTCTGTAAGAACTTGGGGAATAGGAACGTTGAGCGGGGCAAACACCAATTTAGTCTGTCTAAAGTCTCGATTAGGCTTCTTGTTCCTCGATTCATCGTCCCTCTAATCAGATTGCCTCGCGTCAGGCTCTTTTCTTTTATGGTCATATTTTCCTCTTTGCCTTCGTTTGGCCTCGGCCAATTCCTTCGTGGCGATATACTTATCAGCTTTGCTTTGGAGAACGGATAACGTCTCTGGAATATTTTTGGACAAATAATCGAATAAGGGACCTGGGCGAAGTCCCTCCATCATGGCCATGATGACTACTTTGTCACTGGGATCTTCAACTTCTAATATGGCCTGGTTAAATGATTTCACATAATCCTTCAGGTTCTCCGTTTCCTTCTGGTGGATGGTAAAAAGGTGGGACGCGTTTTTCTGCCTGATCCTGTAGCTCATGAAATTGGCGACGAAAAGCCTGCTTAGATCGCCAAATGAATCGATGGTTCTAGGAGATAACTTCCGGAACCACGACCTCGCCTACCCCTTCAGTGTAGCAGAAAAAGCTTTGCACATGATTTCGTCTGAGTACCCTTGGAGATACATCAGATTTTCATAAGAATCCAGGTGATCCATAGGGTCTGTTTTGTCCTCGTAGATCCTGAGCTGAGTAGGTAGTTTGAATTTGGATGACACCTTGGCTCTCATTATTCTTTGGGTGAAAGGTGGTTCAGTTTGTATAATCAAAACGACTACGGTTATCGGGGCACTGGTCCCCATGTTGATGGCGTCTAGGCAGGCGTCTAGATCCCTAATCTTCTGAGAAGTGGATGTATCTTGGCACCCTGGTACCTGATGGACCCGACGAGGAGACCTACCACGCCTTACCTCTTCGCTTTCCAACTTTGGCGTTTTGCTGGATGATGATTCTAGCGATGGGCTCCTTTCTCGTCGAGGGAGAGGACTAGGAGAATGACGGCGCCTGTCTCGCCCGGTACTATGGTGGCTCTGAGATTCGTTCCCTGATAGATGAGAACGACGAGGGGCCGGAGGAGGTGGTGGATGATTATTTGCGGTGAGGTGCTGTATGAGGAGGGCGTTATTTTCGTTCATGATTCTCATTTGTTCGGCCATCCCGCGTATCTCATGATGAAGACCCTCTAGATTCGGAGCTTGGCTAGCGTTAGCCATCGGACGGGCTCTGTTATCTAGAGGGCTGCTGGTGCTTGGTCTGGATAATAATCGGTTGCGCAGGTGCATAGGATAAAGAGAACTTTCGTTCCCACAGACGGTGCCAAACTATTGTGGTAAAAATTTGGGAGAGCAACCAACAGTCAGAATTGTTTCTCGGTCTCGGCACTGGACCTTGGCTAAACTGGGGCGACCTGTACAGCAATAAGCAAAAGTAATCGGCCGGGGTGAGGCCACTCAAAATCCTTTCGGCGTATGGATCAGACTAAGGCGATCAGGTGAACAATATAGGCAATGTGGGCGAACACAATAATAAATGTGTTTGTGGTGCTTGTGTTGAGCGTACCTTTTTAGTTATGGGGGAGCGGCCTTTATATAGACGGAGCAATGAGCCATGTCTATTCATTATGGCGATTTCCTCGGAAGGATAAGTATGGGAAGATATCCCAATAAAATTTGGAGATTAATATCAGGAGGCTGCCAACTGGTGAGTAACCCGCAATTATAGGCGTCGCGATGGAGCTGGAGTCTATTGGAGATAGTTCTCTTGTAGAGGTAGAACTCTTAATGGAGGTGGACTCCAATTGGGCAGAGGAATGACGGAGGAGGAGTCTCATGACAACAGACGTCTAATGGAGATGGAGTCTTT
>BRYE01000001.1:10331985-10334485 GCA_030159115.1 Actinidia arguta var. hypoleuca
GGTTTTCAAGGCACTGGAGTCTTCCTATATAGCATTTGTATGGTTATTTTCTCTCTTGATTTATTTTGTCAAATCATTATTTGCCTAATGCGTGATCTTCTGTTAGAGAAGAGGAACTAAGAACTTTTCGATGTATAGTAAACCAAGGTGTATGGGAAGTTTGTGAATCCGATGGTGTCGTGAAAAGTTTCAATAAATTAACATAAGTTTACTTAAAATGAAAATTTGTTCATGAGATAATACAATTGACCGAATTGGGGATTGTCGCTATTCCATTTGATGATCTTTGAAGGCTGTACAACAATGTATTATCTCTAGGATTGCCAATGTATAACCGGTCGTTTCTAGGTTAGGGCACTGATCTGTAACTCCGCCGTCCCCCATGAGGGAAGCCAGAGCGTGCGAATCTACAATTGCACTTACTATGATAGCAAACGTGCATACACGATTTGCTAATGTTTTAAGGCCCGTTGAGACAGGCCTAATGGTGTCTATCATTGAGGTTTAACAACTCGTGATTGTATTAAGGTAATTTGTCCATATTATATATAAACTTATGTTAAGATCTAATTATTTAAAAGCAAAAATTAAAAAACATCAAAATAAAGCTTTTTAAAAATTAGTTTCTTCTAATTTTTTGAAGATTTTTTGGCCCATAAATAGAAAGTTAATAAACACTGGTCATAACTTCTGTGAGAAAAGGTAGTAGTTGTAGTACCCCCCAAAAAAATGTATATAAACATATTTCCATTTAAGTTTTAAGTTCTGATATTTTCCGTTTTAATTTTCTGTCTTTTAGTATCTCAAGAGGAAGTGTGGGAGGCTAAAGAGTGGATGTGAATATCATTTTTCAAAAACAAAAGTAAAAAAACAGGTGAATGATTTTCACATTTCATCTTTGTACAAGACACTTTATTTTTTTTCTTTATACATGCTAAAATAAAGAAAAAACTTTGCATAATGTAAAAAAATGTTTATACTTTGCACCCTTTAATGTCCTACCTCTCTCCATATGGCACAGTGGATAGAAAAAATAAATTTATTTTATTTTTATTCCTAAATTATTATAATTTTATTTATTTAGTCCCCAAATTATTAATTTGGTCTATGATGTCTCTAAAGTTATTGATTCCAACTTATGAAATCCAATTGAACATGTTCGTTCAAATGACAAACATAATAGATTTTTCATTTAAAATCTACCAAAATCAAATTCACAAAACCAAGTCCACTCTTCTCTCTCTCAAAACCACACACGGAAAAAACTCCAAGACTCTCTCCCTCTAAATCCAAACACACTTTTCGTATCTTTTTAAGCCACTCTTCTTCCTCACACTCTGTCTATCTTTCTCTATCTTTAAATCCACAAACCCAAACACACTATTATTCTCTCTCCCTTCTGCCCACGCTACATAGTGCGGATTTACACTTATCATAGGAGGCCTCAATACAGCCACTGGGGCCACCGTAAAACTCTTCTCACCGTCGCTTCCAAAATAGTTAACTCGTACCCTTAAAATCACCATCACTGAACCCTTCTCCAAATTGAAAGTGTCAATCCCACCATAAGCACCACGGTAAAAACGCCTTTCATCTCCATCTCTAGACAATCAATATTCGTCTATCACCACCACGATACAAATCTGCTACACTCCTTTCGAATCGACAAAATTAAATAATAAAAGCAAACCAAACACCTTAGTTGCCGAACATGTGAGAGTTCTTTGTACTTATATTCTAATAACGGTTATAGAAGAGGGGAGATGGAGAGAGAATGACTTGTGTGTTGTGCTTGAGTTATGTGTTCAGGTATTATGGTAGATTTTGGTTTTGGTTTTGGGAAGGATACTTGAAATTTCAACTTTGCTCATAGATGGTGTATGCATTGCACGTGATAACTCTTTACGTTAATGATTTAATTAAAGTGATTAATTAAATTTCATAAATTAAAATTAAGAAATTTTGGGACATCATAGACCAAAGTAATAGTTTAAGGACTAAATAAATAAAATTATAATATTTTAGGGGGTAAAAAGTGAAATAAAGTAGAGAGTGGAAGATGAGATTTACCCTTGTTAAAATGAAAGGGTTCTTGTGTAAGTGAATAAGGACAAAAACGTGTCCTTAATATTTTTGTACAAAACAGGAGCGTAAAAAGTATTTACCAAAGTGAAAATAGGGAAAAGAGTAAAAAAAACGTCTGATACCGGAAACCAATCAAGCAGTTTTTGATGCGGTGGACGAATCTGAGGGTGTTGTGTGTAAGAAATACACATGATCCAACCTGGTCCCAGCTTAGAGGTGGGTCCTACCATTTTCATCACGTTCACAGCTACTTTCTGTCTGAAAATTTAGAAATTATTCAATGTAAAATCACTGACCAATTTTTAAAGTGATACATTGAGAAGGTGGGTGCACAAAGAAAAAGCTGTATACACGTTTCTAGAGATTCGCCGTTTCGCTCAACCTCCACAGCAGATGCAGACCGCTGGATCTACCC
>BRYE01000001.1:10351985-10401985 GCA_030159115.1 Actinidia arguta var. hypoleuca
TGAAGTCTATCGGATATTGAAAGCCCGTTCATCAGGACATTGATTCATTTATCGATAATTTCTCTCATTAGATCAAGTACACAACGATAATTAAATCGCTTTATTTTTTTCATACATGATATAATCACTCTCACTTAAAATATAGATGGTTCCGATTCGAAAAAAACTATTGTGATGCCCATTAAGTCGTGCATTATAGGATATTATTGCTCATAGATGCACCGAATATAATCCGATTAGGTGATTTTTAACATTTGATCGCCACCGTTCTTTAGGAAGATGATAGAATTGACAATATTTGAAATTATAACGGTTTAAATTGAATATTCGGAGAATCGAGTTTGCACTTGCCTTTCAATCCTATATATCAAACTTATTTGGTTATGAACCAATCCATTATGCAATAGGATAATGTATGATTGTCAAACGAGAGAACACGATTATGATGATCTAAACCGTTCACTTTGTTCTTCTTGTTATTTTAATAACTCTCGTCAAATTTGAAGTCTATCGGATATTGAAAGCCCGTTCATCAGGACATTGATTCATTTATCGACAATTTCTCTCATTAGATCAAGTACACAACGATAATTAAATCGCTTTATTTTTTTCATACATGATATAATCACTCTCACTTAAAATATAGATGGTTCCGATTCGAAAAAAACTATTGTGATGCCCATTAAGTCGTGCATTATAGGATATTATTGCTCATAGATGCACCGAATATAATCCGATTAGGTGATTTTTAACATTTGATCGCCACCGTTCTTTAGGAAGATGATAGAATTGACAATATTTGAAATTATAACGGTTTAAATTGAATATTCGGAGAATCGAGTTTGCACTTGCCTTTCAATCCTATATATCAAACTTATTTGGTTATGAACCAATCCATTATGCTATAGGATAATGTATGATTGTCAAACGATAGAACACGATTATGATGATCTAAACCGTTCACTTTGTTCTTCTTGTTATTTTAATAACTCTCGTCAAATTTGAAGTCTATCGGATATTGAAAGCCCGTTCATCAGGACATTGATTCATTTATCGACAATTTCTCTCATTAGATCAAGTACACAACGATAATTAAATCGCTTTATTTTTTTCATACATGATATAATCACTCTCACTTAAAATATAGTTGGTTCCGATTCGAAAAAAACTATTGTGATGCCCATTAAGTCGTGCATTATAGGATATTATTGCTCATAGATGCACCGAATATAATCCGATTAGGTGATTTTTAACATTTGATCGCCACCGTTCTTTAGGAAGATGATAGAATTGGAAATATTTGAAATTATAACGGTTTAAATTGAATATTCGGAGAATCGAGTTTGCACTTGCCTTTCAATCCTATATATCAAACTTATTTGGTTTTGAACCAATCCATTATGCAATAGGATAATGTATGATTGTCAAACGATAGAACACGATTATAATGATCTAAACCGTTCACTTTGTTCTTCTTGTTATTTTAATAACTCTCGTCAAATTTGAAGTCTATCGGATATTGAAAGCCCGTTCATCAGGACATTGATTCATTTATCGACAATTTCTCTCATTAGATCAAGTACACAACGATAATTAAATCGCTTTATTTTTTTCATACATGATATAATCACTCTCACTTAAAATATAGATGGTTCCGATTCCAAAAATATTATTGTGATGCCTATTAAGTCGTGCATTATAGGATATTATTGCTCATAGATGCACCGAATATAATCCGATTAGGTGATTTCTAACATTTGATCGCCACCGTTCTTTAGGAAGATGATAGAATTGACAATATTTGAAATTATAACGGTTTAAATTGAATATTCGGAGAATCGAGTTTGCACTTGCCTTTCAATCCTATATATCAAACTTATTTGGTTATGAACCAATCCATTATGCAATAGGATAATGTATGATTGTCAAACGATAGAACACGATTATGATGATCTAAACCGTTCACTTTGTTCTTCTTGTTATTTTAATAACTCTCGTCAAATTTGAAGTCTATCGGATATTGAAAGCCCGTTCATCAGGACATTGATTCATTTATCGACAATTTCTCTCATTAGATCAAGTACACAACGATAATTAAATCTCTTTATTTTTTTCATACATGATATAATCACTCTCACTTAAAATATAGATGGTTCCGATTCGAAAAAAACTATTGTGATGCCCATTAAGTCGTGCATTATAGGATATTATTGCTCATAGATGCACCGAATATAATCCGATTAGGTGATTTTTAACATTTGATCGCCACCGTTCTTTAGGAAGATGATAGAATTGACAATATTTGAAATTATAACGGTTTAAATTGAATATTCGGAGAATCGAGTTTGCACTTGCCTTTCAATCCTATATATCAAACTTATTTGGTTATGAACCAATCCATTATGCTATAGGATAATGTATGATTGTCAAATGATAGAACACGATTATAATGATCTAAACCGTTCACTTTGTTCTTCTTGTTATTTTAATAACTCTCGTCAAATTTGAAGTCTATCGGATATTGAAAGCCCGTTCATCAGGACATTGATTCATTTATCGACAATTTCTCTCATTAGATCAAGTACACAACGATAATTAAATCGCTTTATTTTTTTCATACATGATATAATCACTCTCACTTAAAATATAGTTGGTTCCGATTCGAAAAAAACTATTGTGATGCCCATTAAGTCGTGCATTATAGGATATTATTGCTCATAGATGCACCGAATATAATCCGATTAGGTGATTTTTAACATTTGATCGCCACCGTTCTTTAGGAAGATGATAGAATTGACAATATTTGAAATTATAACGGTTTAAATTGAATATTCGGAGAATCGAGTTTGCACTTGCCTTTCAATCCTATATATCAAACTTATTTGGTTATGAACCAATCCATTATGCAATAGGATAATGTATGATTGTCAAACGAGAGAACACGATTATGATGATCTAAACCGTTCACTTTGTTCTTCTTGTTATTTTAATAACTCTCGTCAAATTTGAAGTCTATCGGATATTGAAAGCCCGTTCATCAGGACATTGATTCATTTATCGACAATTTCTCTCATTAGATCAAGTACACAACGATAATTAAATCGCTTTATTTTTTTCATACATGATATAATCACTCTCACTTAAAATATAGATGGTTCCGATTCGAAAAAAACTATTGTGATGCCCATTAAGTCGTGCATTATAGGATATTATTGCTCATAGATGCACCGAATATAATCCGATTAGGTGATTTTTAACATTTGATCGCCACCGTTCTTTAGGAAGATGATAGAATTGGCAATATTTGAAATTATAACGGTTTAAATTGAATATTCGGAGAATCGAGTTTGCACTTGCCTTTCAATCCTATATATCAAACTTATTTGGTTATGAACCAATCCATTATGCAATAGGATAATGTATGATTGTCAAACGATAGAACACGATTATGATGATCTAAACCGTTCACTTTGTTCTTCTTGTTATTTTAATAACTCTCGTCAAATTTGAAGTCTATCGGATATTGAAAGCCCGTTCATCAGGACATTGATTCATTTATCGACAATTTCTCTCATTAGATCAAGTACACAACGATAATTAAATCGCTTTATTTTTTTCATACATGATATAATCACTCTCACTTAAAATATAGATGGTTCCGATTCCAAAAAAATTATTGTGATGCCCATTAAGTCGTGCATTATAGGATATTATTGCTCATAGATGCACCGAATATAATCCGATTAGGTGATTTTTAACATTTGATCGCCACCGTTCTTTAGGAAGATGATAGAATTGACAATATTTGAAATTATAACGGTTTAAATTGAATATTCGGAGAATCGAGTTTGCACTTGCCTTTCAATCCTATATATCAAACTTATTTGGTTATGAACCAATCCATTATGCTATAGGATAATGTATGATTGTCAAACGATAGAACACGATTATAATGATCTAAACCGTTCACTTTGTTCTTCTTGTTATTTTAATAACTCTCGTCAAATTTGAAGTCTATCGGATATTGAAAGCCCGTTCATCAGGACATTGATTCATTTATCGACAATTTCTCTCATTAGATCAAGTACACAACGATAATTAAATCTCTTTATTTTTTTCATACATGATATAATCACTCTCACTTAAAATATAGATGGTTCCGATTCGAAAAAAACTATTGTGATGCCCATTAAGTCGTGCATTATAGGATATTATTGCTCATAGATGCACCGAATATAATCCGATTAGGTGATTTCTAACATTTGATCGCCACCGTTCTTTAGGAAGATGATAGAATTGACAATATTTGAAATTATAACGGTTTAAATTGAATATTCAGAGAATTGAGTTTGCACTTGCCTTTCAATCCTATATATCAAACTTATTTGGTTATGAACCAATCCATTATGCAATAGGATAATGTATGATTGTCAAACGATAGAACACGATTATGATGATCTAAACCGTTCACTTTGTTCTTCTTGTTATTTTAATAACTCTCGTCAAATTTGAAGTCTATCGGATATTGAAAGCCCGTTCATCAGGACATTGATTCATTTATCGACAATTTCTCTCATTAGATCAAGTACACAACGATAATTAAATCGCTTTATTTTTTTCATACATGATATAATCACTCTCACTTAAAATATAGTTGGTTCCGATTCGAAAAACACTATTGTGATGCCCATTAAGTCGTGCATTATAGGATATTATTGCTCATAGATGCACCGAATATAATCCGATTAGGTGATTTTTAACATTTGATCGCCACCGTTCTTTAGGAAGATGATAGAATTGACAATATTTGAAATTATAACGGTTTAAATTGAATATTCGGAGAATCGAGTTTGCACTTGCCTTTCAATCCTATATATCAAACTTATTTGGTTATGAACCAATCCATTATGCTATAGGATAATGTATGATTGTCAAACGATAGAACACGATTATAATGATCTAAACCGTTCACTTTGTTCTTCTTGTTATTTTAATAACTCTCGTCAAATTTGAAGTCTATCGGATATTGAAAGCCCGTTCATCAGGACATTGATTCATTTATCGACAATTTCTCTCATTAGATCAAGTACACAACGATAATTAAATCGCTTTATTTTTTTCATACATGATATAATCACTCTCACTTAAAATATAGTTGGTTCCGATTCGAAAAAAACTATTGTGATGCCCATTAAGTCGTGCATTATAGGATATTATTGCTCATAGATGCACCGAATATAATCCGATTAGGTGATTTTTAACATTTGATCGCCACCGTTCTTTAGGAAGATGATAGAATTGACAATATTTGAAATTATAACGGTTTAAATTGAATATTCGGAGAATCGAGTTTGCACTTGCCTTTCAATCCTATATATCAAACTTATTTGGTTATGAACCAATCCATTATGCTATAGGATAATGTATGATTGTCAAACGATAGAACACCATTATAATGATCTAAACCGTTCACTTTGTTCTTCTTGTTATTTTAATAACTCTCGTCAAATTTGAAGTCTATCGGATATTGAAAGCCCGTTCATCAGGACATTGATTCATTTATCGACAATTTCTCCCATTAGATCAAGTACACAACGATAATTAAATCGCTTTATTTTTTTCATACATGATATAATCACTCTCACTTAAAATATAGATGGTTCCGATTCGAAAAAAACTATTGTGATGCCCATTAAGTCGTGCATTATAGGATATTATTGCTCATAGACGCACCGAATATAATCCGATTAGGTGATTTTTAACATTTGATCGCCACCGTTCTTTAGGAAGATGATAGAATTGACAATATTTGAAATTATAACGGTTTAAATTGAATATTCGGAGAATCGAGTTTGCACTTGCCTTTCAATCCTATATATCAAACTTATTTGGTTATGAACCAATCCATTATGCTATAGGATAATGTATGATTGTCAAACGGTAGAACACGATTATGATGATCTGAACCGTTCACTCTGTTCTTCTTGTTATTTTAATAACTCTCGTCAAATTTGAAGTCTATCGGATATTGAAAACCCGTTTATCCGGACATTGATTCATTTATCGACAATTTCTCTCATTAGATCAAGTACACAACGATAATTAAATCTCTTTATTTTTTTCATACATGATATAATCACTCTCACTTAAAATATAGATGGTTCCGATTCGAAAAAAACTATTGTGATGCCCATTAAGTCGTGCATTATAGGATATTATTGCTCATAGATGCACCGAATATAATCCGATTAGGTGATTTTTAACATTTGATCGCCACCGTTCTTTAGGAAGATGATAGAATTGACAATATTTGAAATTATAACGGTTTAAATTGAATATTCAGAGAATTGAGTTTGCACTTGCCTTTCAATCCTATATATCAAACTTATTTGGTTATGAACCAATCCATTATGCAATAGGATAATGTATGATTGTCAAACGATAGAACACGATTATGATGATCTAAACCGTTCACTTTTTTCTTCTTGTTATTTTAATAACTCTCGTCAAATTTGAAGTCTATCGGATATTGAAAGCCCGTTCATCAGGACATTGATTCATTTATCGACAATTTCTCTCATTAGATCAAGTACACAACGATAATTAAATCGCTTTATTTTTTTCATACATGATATAATCACTCTCACTTAAAATATAGTTGGTTCCGATTCGAAAAACACTATTGTGATGCCCATTAAGTCGTGCATTATAGGATATTATTGCTCATAGATGCACCGAATATAATCCGATTAGGTGATTTTTAACATTTGATCGCCACCGTTCTTTAGGAAGATGATAGAATTGACAATATTTGAAATTATAACGGTTTAAATTGAATATTCGGAGAATCGAGTTTGCACTTGCCTTTCAATCCTATATATCAAACTTATTTGGTTATGAACCAATCCATTATGCTATAGGATAATGTATGATTGTCAAACGATAGAACACGATTATAATGATCTAAACCGTTCACTTTGTTCTTCTTGTTATTTTAATAACTCTCGTCAAATTTGAAGTCTATCGGATATTGAAAGCCCGTTCATCAGGACATTGATTCATTTATCGACAATTTCTCTCATTAGATCAAGTACACAACGATAATTAAATCGCTTTATTTTTTTCATACATGATATAATCACTCTCACTTAAAATATAGTTGGTTCCGATTCGAAAAAAACTATTGTGATGCCCATTAAGTCGTGCATTATAGGATATTATTGCTCATAGATGCACCGAATATAATCCGATTAGGTGATTTTTAACATTTGATCGCCACCGTTCTTTAGGAAGATGATAGAATTGACAATATTTGAAATTATAACGGTTTAAATTGAATATTCGGAGAATCGAGTTTGCACTTGCCTTTCAATCCTATATATCAAACTTATTTGGTTATGAACCAATCCATTATGCTATAGGATAATGTATGATTGTCAAACGATAGAACACCATTATAATGATCTAAACCGTTCACTTTGTTCTTCTTGTTATTTTAATAACTCTCGTCAAATTTGAAGTCTATCGGATATTGAAAACCCGTTCATCAGGACATTGATTCATTTATCGACAATTTCTCCCATTAGATCAAGTACACAACGATAATTAAATCGCTTTATTTTTTTCATACATGATATAATCACTCTCACTTAAAATATAGATGGTTCCGATTCGAAAAAAACTATTGTGATGCCCATTAAGTCGTGCATTATAGGATATTATTGCTCATAGACGCACCGAATATAATCCGATTAGGTGATTTTTAACATTTGATCGCCACCGTTCTTTAGGAAGATGATAGAATTGACAATATTTGAAATTATAACGGTTTAAATTGAATATTCGGAGAATCGAGTTTGCACTTGCCTTTCAATCCTATATATCAAACTTATTTGGTTATGAACCAATCCATTATGCTATAGGATAATGTATGATTGTCAAACGGTAGAACACGATTATGATGATCTGAACCGTTCACTTTGTTCTTCTTGTTATTTTAATAACTCTCGTCAAATTTGAAGTCTATCGGATATTGAAAACCCGTTTATCCGGACATTGATTCATTTATCGACAATTTCTCTCATTAGATCAAGTACACAACGATAATTAAATCGCTTTATTTTTTTCATACATGATATAATCACTCTCACTTAAAATATAGATGGTTCCGATTCGAAAAAAACTATTGTGATGCCCATTAAGTCGTGCATTATAGGATATTATTGCTCATAGATGCACCGAATATAATCCGATTAGGTGATTTCTAACATTTGATCGCCACCGTTCTTTAGGAAGATGATAGAATTGACAATATTTGAAATTATAACGGTTTAAATTGAATATTCGGAGAATCGAGTTTGCACTTGCCTTTCAATCCTATATATCAAACTTATTTGGTTATGAACCAATCCATTATGCTATAGGATAATGTATGATTGTCAAACGATAGAACACGATTATGATGATCTAAACCGTTCACTTTGTTCTTCCTTTTATTTTAATAACTCTCGTCAAATTTGAAGTCTATCAAATATTAAAAGCCCGTTCATCAGGACATTGATTCATTTATCGACAATTTCTCTCATTAGATCAAGTACACAACGATAATTAAATCGCTTTATTTTTTTCATACATGATATAATCACTCTCACTTAAAATATAGATGGTTCCGATTCCAAAAATATTATTGTGATGCCCATTAAGTCGTGCATTATAGGATATTATTGCTCATAGATGCACCGAATATAATCCGATTAGGTGATTTCTAACATTTGATCGCCACCGTTCTTTAGGAAGATGATAGAATTGACAATATTTGAAATTATAACGGTTTAAATTGAATATTTGGAGAATCGAGTTTGCACTTGCCTTTCAATCCTATATATCAAACTTATTTAGTTATGAACCAATCCATTATGCAATAGGATAATGTATGATTGTCAAACGATAGAACACGATTATGATGATCTAAACCGTTCACTTTGTTCTTCTTGTTATTTTAATAACTCTCGTCAAATTTGAAGTCTATCGGATATTGAAAGCCCGTTCATCAGGACATTGATTCATTTATCGACAATTTCTCTCATTAGATCAAGTACACAACGATAATTAAATCGCTTTATTTTTTTCATACATGATATAATCACTCTCACTTAAAATATAGTTGGTTCCGATTCGAAAAAAACTATTGTGATGCCCATTAAGTCGTGCATTATAGGATATTATTGCTCATAGATGCACCGAATATAATCCGATTAGGTGATTTCTAACATTTGATCGCCACCGTTCTTTAGGAAGATGATAGAATTGACAATATTTGAAATTATAACGGTTTAAATTGAATATTCGGAGAATCGAGTTTGCACTTGCCTTTCAATCCTATATATCAAACTTATTTGGTTATGAACCAATCCATTATGCAATAGGATAATGTATGATTGTCAAACGATAGAACACGATTATGATGATCTAAACCGTTCACTTTGTTCTTCTTGTTATTTTAATAACTCTCGTCAAATTTGAAGTCTATCGGATATTGAAAGCCCGTTCATCAGGACATTGATTCATTTATCGACAATTTCTCTCATTAGATCAAGTACACAACGATAATTAAATCGCTTTATTTTTTTCATACATGATATAATCACTCTCACTTAAAATATAGATGGTTCCGATTCGAAAAAAACTATTGTGATACCCATTAAGTCGTGCATTATAGGATATTATTGCTCATAGATGCACCGAATATAATCCGATTAGGTGATTTTTAACATTTGATCGCCACCGTTCTTTAGGAAGATGATAGAATTGGCAATATTTGAAATTATAACGGTTTAAATTGAATATTCGGAGAATCGAGTTTGCACTTGCCTTTCAATCCTATATATCAAACTTATTTGGTTATGAACCAATCCATTATGCTATAGGATAATGTATGATTGTCAAACGATAGAACACGATTATGATGATCTAAACCGTTCACTTTGTTCTTCTTGTTATTTTAATAACTCTCGTCAAATTTGAAGTCTATCGGATATTGAAAACCCGTTCATCAGGACATTGATTCATTTATCGACAATTTCTCCCATTAGATCAAGTACACAACGATAATTAAATCGCTTTATTTTTTTCATACATGATATAATCACTCTCACTTAAAATATAGATGGTTCCGATTCGAAAAAAACTATTGTGATGCCCATTAAGTCGTGCATTATAGGATATTATTGCTCATAGACGCACCGAATATAATCCGATTAGGTGATTTCTAACATTTGATCGCCACCGTTCTTTAGGAAGATGATAGAATTGACAATATTTGAAATTATAACGGTTTAAATTGAATATTCGGAGAATCGAGTTTGCACTTGCCTTTCAATCCTATATATCAAACTTATTTGGTTATGAACCAATCCATTATGCTATAGGATAATGTATGATTGTCAAACGATAGAACACGATTATGATGATCTAAACCGTTCACTTTGTTCTTCTTGTTATTTTAATAACTCTCGTCAAATTTGAAATCTATCGGATATTGAAAGCCCGTTTATCAAGACATTGATTCATTTATCGACAATTTCTCTCATTACATCAAGTACACAACGATAATTAAATCGCTTTATTTTTTTTCATACATGATATAATCACTCTCACTTAAAATATAGTTGGTTCCGATTCGAAAAAAACTATTGTGATGCCCATTAAGTCGTGCATTATAGGATATTATTGCTCATAGATGCACCGAATATAATCCGATTAGGTGATTTTTAACATTTGATCGCCACCGTTCTTTAGGAAGATGATAGAATTGGCAATATTTGAAATTATAACGGTTTAAATTGAATATTCGGAGAATCGAGTTTGCACTTGCCTTTCAATCCTATATATCAAACTTATTTGGTTATGAACCAATCCATTATGCAATAGGATAATGTATGATTGTCAAACGATAGAACACGATTATGATGATCTAAACCGTTCACTTTGTTCTTCTTGTTATTTTAATAACTCTCGTCAAATTTGAAGTCTATCGGATATTGAAAGCCCGTTCATCAGGGCATTGATTCATTTATCGACAATTTCTCTCATTAGATCAAGTACACAACGATAATTAAATCGCTTTATTTTTTTCATACATGATATAATCACTCTCACTTAAAATATAGATGGTTCCGATTCCAAAAAAATTATTGTGATGCCCATTAAGTCGTGCATTATAGGATATTATTGCTCATAGATGCACCGAATATAATCCGATTAGGTGATTTTTAACATTTGATCGCCACCGTTCTTTAGGAAGATGATAGAATTGACAATATTTGAAATTATAACGGTTTAAATTGAATATTCGGAGAATCGAGTTTGCACTTGCCTTTCAATCCTATATATCAAACTTATTTGGTTATGAACCAATCCATTATGCTATAGGATAATGTATGATTGTTAAACGATAGAACACGATTATAATGATCTAAACCGTTCACTTTGTTCTTCTTGTTATTTTAATAACTCTCGTCAAATTTGAAGTCTATCGGATATTGAAAACCCGTTCATCAGGACATTGATTCATTTATCGACAATTTCTCTCATTAGATCAAGTACACAACGATAATTAAATCTCTTTATTTTTTTCATACATGATATAATCACTCTCACTTAAAATATAGATGGTTCCGATTCGAAAAAAACTATTGTGATGCCCATTAAGTCGTGCATTATAGGATATTATTGCTCATAGATGCACCGAATATAATCCGATTAGGTGATTTTTAACATTTGATCGCCACCGTTCTTTAGGAAGATGATAGAATTGACAATATTTGAAATTATAACGGTTTAAATTGAATATTCAGAGAATTGAGTTTGCACTTGCCTTTCAATCCTATATATCAAACTTATTTGGTTATGAACCAATCCATTATGCAATAGGATAATGTATGATTGTCAAACGATAGAACACGATTATGATGATCTAAACCGTTCACTTTTTTCTTCTTGTTATTTTAATAACTCTCGTCGAATTTGAAGTCTATCGGATATTGAAAGCCCGTTCATCAGGACATTGATTCATTTATCGACAATTTCTCTCATTAGATCAAGTACACAACGATAATTAAATCGCTTTATTTTTTTCATACATGATATAATCACTCTCACTTAAAATATAGTTGGTTCCGATTCGAAAAACACTATTGTGATGCCCATTAAGTCGTGCATTATAGGATATTATTGCTCATAGATGCACCGAATATAATCCGATTAGGTGATTTTTAACATTTGATCGCCACCGTTCTTTAGGAAGATGATAGAATTGACAATATTTGAAATTATAACGGTTTAAATTGAATATTCGGAGAATCGAGTTTGCACTTGCCTTTCAATCCTATATATCAAACTTATTTGGTTATGAACCAATCCATTATGCTATAGGATAATGTATGATTGTCAAACGATAGAACACCATTATAATGATCTAAACCGTTCACTTTGTTCTTCTTGTTATTTTAATAACTCTCGTCAAATTTGAAGTCTATCGGATATTGAAAGCCCGTTCATCAGGACATTGATTCATTTATCGACAATTTCTCCCATTAGATCAAGTACACAACGATAATTAAATCGCTTTATTTTTTTCATACATGATATAATCACTCTCACTTAAAATATAGATGGTTCCGATTCGAAAAAAACTATTGTGATGCCCATTAAGTCGTGCATTATAGGATATTATTGCTCATAGATGCACCGAATATAATCCGATTAGGTGATTTTTAACATTTGATCGCCACCGTTCTTTAGGAAGATGATAGAATTGACAATATTTGAAATTATAACGGTTTAAATTGAATATTCGGAGAATCGAGTTTGCACTTGCCTTTCAATCCTATATATCAAACTTATTTGGTTATGAACCAATCCATTATGCTATAGGATAATGTATGATTGTCAAACGATAGAACACCATTATAATGATCTAAACCGTTCACTTTGTTCTTCTTGTTATTTTAATAACTCTCGTCAAATTTGAAGTCTATCGGATATTGAAAGCCCGTTCATCAGGACATTGATTCATTTATCGACAATTTCTCCCATTAGATCAAGTACACAACGATAATTAAATCGCTTTATTTTTTTCATACATGATATAATCACTCTCACTTAAAATATAGATGGTTCCGATTCGAAAAAAACTATTGTGATGCCCATTAAGTCGTGCATTATAGGATATTATTGCTCATAGACGCACCGAATATAATCCGATTAGGTGATTTTTAACATTTGATCGCCACCGTTCTTTAGGAAGATGATAGAATTGACAATATTTGAAATTATAACGGTTTAAATTGAATATTCGGAGAATCGAGTTTGCACTTGCCTTTCAATCCTATATATCAAACTTATTTGGTTATGAACCAATCCATTATGCTATAGGATAATGTATGATTGTCAAACGGTAGAACACGATTATGATGATCTGAACCGTTCACTTTGTTCTTCTTGTTATTTTAATAACTCTCGTCAAATTTGAAGTCTATCGGATATTGAAAACCCGTTTATCCGGACATTGATTCATTTATCGACAATTTCTCTCATTAGATCAAGTACACAACGATAATTAAATCGCTTTATTTTTTTCATACATGATATAATCACTCTCACTTAAAATATAGATGGTTCCGATTCGAAAAAAACTATTGTGATGCCCATTAAGTCGTGCATTATAGGATATTATTGCTCATAGATGCACCGAATATAATCCGATTAGGTGATTTCTAACATTTGATCGCCACCGTTCTTTAGGAAGATGATAGAATTGACAATATTTGAAATTATAACGGTTTAAATTGAATATTCGGAGAATCGAGTTTGCACTTGCCTTTCAATCCTATATATCAAACTTATTTGGTTATGAACCAATCCATTATGCTATAGGATAATGTATGATTGTCAAACGATAGAACACGATTATGATGATCTAAACCGTTCACTTTGTTCTTCCTTTTATTTTAATAACTCTCGTCAAATTTGAAGTCTATCAAATATTAAAAGCCCGTTCATCAGGACATTGATTCATTTATCGACAATTTCTCTCATTAGATCAAGTACACAACGATAATTAAATCGTTTTATTTTTTTCATACATGATATAATCACTCTCACTTAAAATATAGATGGTTCCGATTCCAAAAATATTATTGTGATGCCCATTAAGTCGTGCATTATAGGATATTATTGCTCATAGATGCACCGAATATAATCCGATTAGGTGATTTCTAACATTTGATCGCCACCGTTCTTTAGGAAGATGATAGAATTGACAATATTTGAAATTATAACGGTTTAAATTGAATATTCGGAGAATCGAGTTTGCACTTGCCTTTCAATCCTATATATCAAACTTATTTGGTTATGAACCAATCCATTTTGCAATAGGATAATGTATGATTGTCAAACGATAGAACACGATTATGATGATCTAAACCGTTCCCTTTGTTCTTCTTGTTATTTTAATAACTCTCGTCAAATTTGAAGTCTATCGGATATTGAAAGCCCGTTCATCAGGACATTGATTCATTTATTGACAATTTCTCTCATTAGATCAAGTACACAACGATAATTAAATCGCTTTATTTTTTTCATACATGATATAATCACTCTCACTTAAAATATAGTTGGTTCCGATTCGAAAAAAACTATTGTGATGCCCATTAAGTCGTGCATTATAGGATATTATTGCTCATAGATGCACCGAATATAATCCGATTAGGTGATTTCTAACATTTGATCGCCACCGTTCTTTAGGAAGATGATAGAATTGACAATATTTGAAATTATAACGGTTTAAATTGAATATTCGGAGAATCGAGTTTGCACTTGCCTTTCAATCCTATATATCAAACTTATTTGGTTATGAACCAATCCATTATGCAATAGGATAATGTATGATTGTCAAACGATAGAACACGATTATGATGATCTAAACCGTTCACTTTGTTCTTCTTGTTATTTTAATAACTCTCGTCAAATTTGAAGTCTATCGGATATTGAAAGCCCGTTCATCAGGACATTGATTCATTTATCGACAATTTCTCTCATTAGATCAAGTACACAACGATAATTAAATCGCTTTATTTTTTTCATACATGATATAATCACTCTCACTTAAAATATAGATGGTTCCGATTCGAAAAAAACTATTGTGATACCCATTAAGTCGTGCATTATAGGATATTATTGCTCATAGATGCACCGAATATAATCCGATTAGGTGATTTTTAACATTTGATCGCCACCGTTCTTTAGGAAGATGATAGAATTGGCAATATTTGAAATTATAACGGTTTAAATTGAATATTCGGAGAATCGAGTTTGCACTTGCCTTTCAATCCTATATATCAAACTTATTTGGTTATGAACCAATCCATTATGCTATAGGATAATGTATGATTGTCAAACGATAGAACACGATTATGATGATCTAAACCGTTCACTTTGTTCTTCTTATTATTTTAATAACTCTCGTCAAATTTGAAGTCTATCGGATATTGAAAACCCGTTCATCAGGACATTGATTCATTTATCGACAATTTCTCCCATTAGATCAAGTACACAACGATAATTAAATCGCTTTATTTTTTTCATACATGATATAATCACTCTCACTTAAAATATAGATGGTTCCGATTCGAAAAAAACTATTGTGATGCCCATTAAGTCGTGCATTATAGGATATTATTGCTCATAGACGCACCGAATATAATCCGATTAGGTGATTTCTAACATTTGATCGCCACCGTTCTTTAGGAAGATGATAGAATTGACAATATTTGAAATTATAACGGTTTAAATTGAATATTCGGAGAATCGAGTTTGCACTTGCCTTTCAATCCTATATATCAAACTTATTTGGTTATGAACCAATCCATTATGCTATAGGATAATGTATGATTGTCAAACGATAGAACACGATTATGATGATCTAAACCGTTCACTTTGTTCTTCTTGTTATTTTAATAACTCTCGTCAAATTTGAAGTCTATCGGATATTGAAAGCCCGTTCATCAGGACATTGATTCATTTATCGACAATTTCTCCCATTAGATCAAGTACACAACGATAATTAAATCGCTTTATTTTTTTCATACATGATATAATCACTCTCACTTAAAATATAGATGGTTCCGATTCGAAAAAAACTATTGTGATGCCCATTAAGTCGTGCATTATAGGATATTATTGCTCATAGACGCACCGAATATAATCCGATTAGGTGATTTCTAACATTTGATCGCCACCGTTCTTTAGGAAGATGATAGAATTGACAATATTTGAAATTATAACGGTTTAAATTGAATATTCGGAGAATCGAGTTTGCACTTGCCTTTCAATCCTATATATCAAACTTATTTGGTTATGAACCAATCCATTATGCTATAGGATAATGTATGATTGTCAAACGATAGAACACGATTATGATGATCTAAACCGTTCACTTTGTTCTTCTTGTTATTTTAATAACTCTCGTCAAATTTGAAGTCTATCGGATATTGAAAGCCCGTTCATCAGGACATTGATTCATTTATCGACAATTTCTCTCATTAGATCAAGTACACAACGATAATTAAATCGCTTTATTTTTTTCATACATGATATAATCACTCTCACTTAAAATATAGATGGTTCCGATTCGAAAAAAACTATTGTGATGCCCATTAAGTCGTGCATTATAGGATATTATTGCTCATAGATGCACCGAATATAATCCGATTAGGTGATTTTTAACATTTGATCGCCACCGTTCTTTAGGAAGATGATAGAATTGACAATATTTGAAATTATAACGGTTTAAATTGAATATTCGGAGAATCGAGTTTGCACTTGCCTTTCAATCCTATATATCAAACTTATTTGGTTATGAACCAATCCATTATGCTATTGGATAATGTATGATTGTCAAATGATAGAACACGATTATGATGATCTAAACCGTTCACTTTGTTCTTCTTGTTATTTTAATAACTCTCGTCAAATTTGAAGTCTATCGGATATTGAAAGCCCGTTCATCAGGACATTGATTCATTTATCGACAATTTCTCTCATTAGATCAAGTACACAACGATAATTAAATCGCTTTATTTTTTTCATACATGATATAATCACTCTCACTTAAAATATAGATGGTTCCGATTCGAAAAAAACTATTGTGATGCCCATTAAGTCGTGCATTATAGGATATTATTGCTCATAGATGCACCGAATATAATCCGATTAGGTGATTTTTAACATTTGATCGCCACCGTTCTTTAGGAAGATGATAGAATTGACAATATTTGAAATTATAACGGTTTAAATTGAATATTCGGAGAATCGAGTTTGCACTTGCCTTTCAATCCTATATATCAAACTTATTTGGTTATGAACCAATCCATTATGCTATAGGATAATGTATGATTGTCAAATGATAGAACACGATTATGATGATCTAAACCGTTCACTTTGTTCTTCTTGTTATTTTAATAACTCTCGTCAAATTTGAAGTCTATCGGATATTGAAAGCCCGTTCATCAGGACATTGATTCATTTATCGACAATTTCTCTCATTAGATCAAGTACACAACGATAATTAAATCGCTTTATTTTTTTCATACATGATATAATCACTCTCACTTAAAATATAGTTGGTTCCGATTCGAAAAAAACTATTGTGATGCCCATTAAGTCGTGCATTATAGGATATTATTGCTCATAGATGCACCGAATATAATCCGATTAGGTGATTTTTAACATTTGATCGCCACCGTTCTTTAGGAAGATGATAGAATTGACAATATTTGAAATTATAACGGTTTAAATTGAATATTCGGAGAATCGAGTTTGCACTTGCCTTTCAATCCTATATATCAAACTTATTTGGTTATGAACCAATCCATTATGCAATAGGATAATGTATGATTGTCAAACGATAGAACACGATTATGATGATCTAAACCGTTCACTTTGTTCTTCTTGTTATTTTAATAACTCTCGTCAAATTTGAAGTCTATCGGATATTGAAAGCCCGTTCATCAGGACATTGATTCATTTATCGACAATTTCTCTCATTAGATCAAGTACACAACGATAATTAAATCGCTTTATTTTTTTCATACATGATATAATCACTCTCACTTAAAATATAGATGGTTCCGATTCGAAAAAAACTATTGTGATGCCCATTAAGTCGTGCATTATAGGATATTATTGCTCATAGATGCACCGAATATAATCCGATTAGGTGATTTTTAACATTTGATCGCCACCGTTCTTTAGGAAGTTGATAGAATTGGCAATATTTGAAATTATAACGGTTTAAATTGAATATTCGGAGAATCGAGTTTGCACTTGCCTTTCAATCCTAGATATCAAACTTATTTGGTTATGAACCAATCCATTATGCTATAGGATAATGTATGATTGTCAAACGATAGAACACGATTATGATGATCTAAACCGTTCACTTTGTTCTTCTTGTTATTTTAATAACTCTCGTCAAATTTGAAGTCTATCGGATATTGAAAGCCCGTTCATCAGGACATTGATTCATTTATCGACAATTTCTCTCATTAGATCAAGTACACAACGATAATTAAATCGCTTTATTTTTTTCATACATGATATAATCACTCTCACTTAAAATATAGGTGGTTCCGATTCGAAAAAAACTATTGTGATGCCCATTAAGTCGTGCATTATAGGATATTATTGCACATAGACGCACCGAATATAATCCGATTATGTGATTTTTAACATTTGATCGCCACCGTTCTTTAGGAAGATGATAGAATTGACAATATTTGAAATTATAACGGTTTAAATTGAATATTCGGAGAATCGAGTTTGCACTTGCCTTTCAATCCTATATATCAAACTTATTTGGTTATGAACCAATCCATTATGCAATAGGATAATGTATGATTGTCAAATGATAGAACACGATTATGATGATCTAAACCGTTCACTTTGTTCTTCTTGTTATTTTAATAACTCTCGTCAAATTTGAAGTCTATCGGATATTGAAAGCCCGTTCATCAGGACATTGATTCATTTATCGACAATTTCTCTCATTAGATCAAGTACACAACGATAATTAAATCGCTTTATTTTTTTCATACATGATATAATCACTCTCACTTAAAATATAGTTGGTTCCGATTCGAAAAAAACTATTGTGATGCCCATTAAGTCGTGCATTATAGGATATTATTGCTCATAGATACACCGAATATAATCCGATTAGGTGATTTTTAACATTTGATCGCCACCGTTCTTTAGGAAGATGATAGAATTGACAATATTTGAAATTATAACGGTTTAAATTGAATATTCGGAGAATCGAGTTTGCACTTGCCTTTCAATCCTATATATCAAACTTATTTGGTTATGAACCAATCCATTATGCAATAGGATAATGTATGATTGTCAAATGATAGAACACGATTATGATGATCTAAACCGTTCACTTTGTTCTTCTTGTTATTTTAATAACTCTCGTCAAATTTGAAGTCTATCGGATATTGAAAGCCCGTTCATCAGGACATTGATTCATTTATCGACAATTTCTCTCATTAGATCAAGTACACAACGATAATTAAATCGCTTTATTTTTTTCATACATGATATAATCACTCTCACTTAAAATATAGATGGTTCCGATTCGAAAAAAACTATTGTGATGCCCATTAAGTCGTGCATTATAGGATATTATTGCTCATAGATGCACCGAATATAATCCGATTAGGTGATTTTTAACATTTGATCGCCACCGTTCTTTAGGAAGATGATAGAATTGGCAATATTTGAAATTATAACGGTTTAAATTGAATATTCGGAGAATCGAGTTTGCACTTGCCTTTCAATCCTATATATCAAACTTATTTGGTTATGAACCAATCCATTATGCTATAGGATAATGTATGATTGTCAAACGATAGAACACGATTATGATGATCTAAACCGTTCACTTTGTTCTTCTTGTTATTTTAATAACTCTCGTCAAATTTGAAGTCTATCGGATATTGAAAGCCCGTTCATCAGGACATTGATTCATTTATCGACAATTTCTCTCATTAGATCAAGTACACAACGATAATTAAATCGCTTTATTTTTTTCATACATGATATAATCACTCTCACTTAAAATATAGGTGGTTCCGATTCGAAAAAAACTATTGTGATGCCCATTAAGTCGTGCATTATAGGATATTATTGCACATAGACGCACCGAATATAATCCGATTATGTGATTTTTAACATTTGATCGCCACCGTTCTTTAGGAAGATGATAGAATTGACAATATTTGAAATTATAACGGTTTAAATTGAATATTCGGAGAATCGAGTTTGCACTTGCCTTTCAATCCTATATATCAAACTTATTTGGTTATGAACCAATCCATTATGCAATAGGATAATGTATGATTGTCAAATGATAGAACACGATTATGATGATCTAAACCGTTCACTTTGTTCTTCTTGTTATTTTAATAACTCTCGTCAAATTTGAAGTCTATCGGATATTGAAAGCCCGTTCATCAGGACATTGATTCATTTATCGACAATTTCTCTCATTAGATCAAGTACACAACGATAATTAAATCGCTTTATTTTTTTCATACATGATATAATCACTCTCACTTAAAATATAGTTGGTTCCGATTCGAAAAAAACTATTGTGATGCCCATTAAGTCGTGCATTATAGGATATTATTGCTCATAGATACACCGAATATAATCCGATTAGGTGATTTTTAACATTTGATCGCCACCGTTCTTTAGGAAGATGATAGAATTGACAATATTTGAAATTATAACGGTTTAAATTGAATATTCGGAGAATCGAGTTTGCACTTGCCTTTCAATCCTATATATCAAACTTATTTGGTTATGAACCAATCCATTATGCAATAGGATAATGTATGATTGTCAAATGATAGAACACGATTATGATGATCTAAACCGTTCACTTTGTTCTTCTTGTTATTTTAATAACTCTCGTCAAATTTGAAGTCTATCGGATATTGAAAGCCCGTTCATCAGGACATTGATTCATTTATCGACAATTTCTCTCATTAGATCAAGTACACAACGATAATTAAATCGCTTTATTTTTTTCATACATGATATAATCACTCTCACTTAAAATATAGATGGTTCCGATTCGAAAAAAACTATTGTGATGCCCATTAAGTCGTGCATTATAGGATATTATTGCTCATAGATGCACCGAATATAATCCGATTAGGTGATTTTTAACATTTGATCGCCACCGTTCTTTAGGAAGATGATAGAATTGGCAATATTTGAAATTATAACGGTTTAAATTGAATATTCGGAGAATCGAGTTTGCACTTGCCTTTCAATCCTATATATCAAACTTATTTGGTTATGAACCAATCCATTATGCTATAGGATAATGTATGATTGTCAAACGATAGAACACGATTATGATGATCTAAACCGTTCACTTTGTTCTTCTTGTTATTTTAATAACTCTCGTCAAATTTGAAGTCTATCGGATATTGAAAGCCCGTTCATCAGGACATTGATTCATTTATCGACAATTTCTCTCATTAGATCAAGTACACAACGATAATTAAATCGCTTTATTTTTTTCATACATGATATAATCACTCTCACTTAAAATATAGGTGGTTCCGATTCGAAAAAAACTATTGTGATGCCCATTAAGTCGTGCATTATAGGATATTATTGCTCATAGACGCACCGAATATAATCCGATTATGTGATTTTTAACATTTGATCGCCACCGTTCTTTAGGAAGATGATAGAATTGACAATATTTGAAATTATAACGGTTTAAATTGAATATTCGGAGAATCGAGTTTGCACTTGCCTTTCAATCCTATATATCAAACTTATTTGGTTATGAACCAATCCATTATGCTATTGGATAATGTATGATTGTCAAACGATAGAACACGATTATGATGATCTAAACCGTTCACTTTGTTCTTCTTGTTATTTTAATAACTCTCGTCAAATTTGAAGTCTATCGGATATTGAAAGCCCGTTCATCAGGACATTGATTCATTTATCGACAATTTCTCTCATTAGATCAAGTACACAACGATAATTAAATCGCTTTATTTTTTTCATACATGATATAATCACTCTCACTTAAAATATAGTTGGTTCCGATTCGAAAAAAACTATTGTGATGCCCATTAAGTCGTGCATTATAGGATATTATTGCTCATAGACGCACCGAATATAATCCGATTATGTGATTTTTAACATTTGATCGCCACCGTTCTTTAGGAAGATGATAGAATTGACAATATTTGAAATTATAACGGTTTAAATTGAATATTCGGAGAATCGAGTTTGCACTTGCCTTTCAATCCTATATATCAAACTTATTTGGTTATGAACCAATCCATTATGCTATTGGATAATGTATGATTGTCAAACGATAGAACACGATTATGATGATCTAAACCGTTCACTTTGTTCTTCTTGTTATTTTAATAACTCTCGTCAAATTTGAAGTCTATCGGATATTGAAAGCCCGTTCATCAAGAAATTGATTCATTTATCGAAATTTTTTTTTTTAGATCAAGTACACAACGATAATTAAATCGCTATATTTTTTTCATACATGATATAATCACTCTCACTTAAAATATAGGTGGTTCCGATTCGAAAAAAACTATTGTGATGCCCATTAAGTCGTGCATTATAGGATATTATTGCTCATAGACGCACCGAATATAATCCGATTATGTGATTTTTAACATTTGATCGCCACCGTTCTTTAGGAAGATGATAGAATTGACAAGATTTGAAATTATAACGGTTTAAATTGAATATTCGGAGAATCGAGTTTGCACTTGCCTTTCAATCCTATATATCAAACTTATTTGGTTATGAACCAATCCATTATGCTATAGGATAATGTATGATTGTCAAACGATAGAACACGATTATGATGATCTAAACCGTTCACTTTGTTCTTCTTGTTATTTTAATAACTCTCGTCAAATTTGAAGTCTATCGGATATTGAAAGCCCGTTCATCAGGACATTGATTCATTTATCGACAATTTCTCTCATTAGATCAAGTACACAACGATAATTAAATCGCTTTATTTTTTTCATACATGATATAATCACTCTCACTTAAAATATAGATGGTTCCGATTCGAAAAAAATTATTGTGATGCCCATTAAGTCGTGCATTATAGGATATTATTGCTCATAGATGCACCGAATATAATCCGATTAGGTGATTTTTAACATTTGATCGCCACCGTTCTTTAGGAAGATGATAGAATTGACAATATTTGAAATTATAACGGTTTAAATTGAATATTCGGAGAATCGAGTTTGCACTTGCCTTTCAATCCTATATATCAAACTTATTTGGTTATGAACCAATCCATTATGCTATAGGATAATGTATGATTGTCAAACGATAGAACACGATTATGATGATCTAAACCGTTCACTTTGTTCTTCTTGTTATTTTAATAACTCTCGTCAAATTTGAAGTCTATCGGATATTGAAAGCCCGTTCATCAGGACATTGATTCATTTATCGACAATTTCTCTCATTAGATCAAGTACACAACGATAATTAAATCGCTTTATTTTTTTCATACATGATATAATCACTCTCACTTAAAATATAGATGGTTCCGATTCGAAAAAAACTATTGTGATGCCCATTAAGTCGTGCATTATAGGATATTATTGCTCATAGATGCACCGAATATAATCCGATTAGGTGATTTTTAACATTTGATCGCCACCGTTCTTTAGGAAGATGATAGAATTGACAATATTTGAAATTATAACGGTTTAAATTGAATATTCGGAGAATCGAGTTTGCACTTGCCTTTCAATCCTATATATCAAACTTATTTGGTTATGAACCAATCCATTATGCTATAGGATAATGTATGATTGTCAAAGGATAGAACACGATTATGATGATCTAAACCGTTCACTTTGTTCTTCTTGTTATTTTAATAACTCTCGTCAAATTTGAAGTCTATCGGATATTGAAAGCCCGTTCATCAGGACATTGATTCATTTATCGACAATTTCTCTCATTAGATCAAGTACACAACGATAATTAAATCGCTTTATTTTTTTCATACATGATATAATCACTCTCACTTAAAATATAGTTGGTTCCGATTCGAAAAAAACTATTGTGATGCCCATTAAGTCGTGCATTATAGGATATTATTGCTCATAGATGCACCGAATATAATCCGATTAGGTGATTTTTAACATTTGATCGCCACCGTTCTTTAGGAAGATGATAGAATTTGCAATATTTGAAATTATAACGGTTTAAATTGAATATTCGGAGAATCGAGTTTGCACTTGCCTTTCAATCCTATATATCAAACTTATTTGGTTATGAACCAATCCATTATGCAATAGGATAATGTATGATTGTCAAACGATAGAACACGATTATGATGATCTAAACCGTTCACTTTGTTCTTCTTGTTATTTTAATAACTCTCGTCAAATTTGAAGTCTATCGTATATTGAAAGCTCGTTCATCAGGACATTGATTCATTTATCGACAATTTCTCTCATTAGATCAAGTACACAACGATAATTAAATCGCTTTATTTTTTTCATACATGATATAATCACTCTCACTTAAAATATAGATGGTTCCGATTCCAAAAAAATTATTGTGATGCCCATTAAGTCGTGCATTATAGGATATTATTGCTCATAGATGCACCGAATATAATCCTATTAGGTGATTTTTAACATTTGATCGCCACCGTTCTTTAGGAAGATGATAGAATTGACAATATTTGAAATTATAACAGTTTAAATTGAATATTCGGAGAATCGAGTTTGCACTTGCCTTTCAATCCTATATATCAAACTTATTTGGTTATGAACCAATCCATTATGCTATAGGATAATATATGATTGTCAAACGATAGAACACGATTATGATGATCTAAACCGTTCCCTTTGTTCTTCTTGTTATTTTAATAACTCTCGTCAAATTTGAAGTCTATCGGATATTGAAAGCCCGTTCATCAGGACATTGATTCATTTATCGACAATTTCTCTCATTAGATCAAGTACACAACGATAATTAAATCGCTTTATTTTTTTCATACATGATATAATCACTCTCACTTAAAATATAGTTGGTTCCGATTCGAAAAAAACTATTGTGATGCCCATTAAGTCGTGCATTATAGGATATTATTGCTCATAGATGCACCGAATATAATCCGATTAGGTGATTTTTAACATTTGATCGCCACCGTTCTTTAGGAAGATGATAGAATTTGCAATATTTGAAATTATAACGGTTTAAATTGAATATTCGGAGAATCGAGTTTGCACTTGCCTTTCAATCCTATATATCAAACTTATTCGGTTATGAACCAATCCATTATGCTATAGGATAATGTATGATTGTCAAACGATAGAACACGATTATGATGATCTAAACCGTTCACTTTGTTCTTCTTGTTATTTTAATAACTCTCGTCAAATTTGAAGTCTATCGGATATTGAAAGCCCGTTCATCAGGACATTGATTCATTTATCGACAATTTCTCTCATTAGATCAAGTACACAACGATAATTAAATCGCTTTATTTTTTTCATACATGATATAATCACTCTCACTTAAAATATAGATGGTTCCGATTCGAAAAAAACTATTGTGATGCCCATTAAGTCGTGCATTATAGGATATTATTGCTCATAGATGCACCGAATATAATCCGATTAGGTGATTTTTAACATTTGATCGCCACCGTTCTTTAGGAAGATGATAGAATTGACAATATTTGAAATTATAACAGTTTAAATTGAATATTCGGAGAATCGAGTTTGCACTTGCCTTTCAATCCTATATATCAAACTTATTTGGTTATGAACCAATCCATTATGCTATAGGATAATATATGATTGTCAAACGATAGAACACGATTATGATGATCTAAACCGTTCCCTTTGTTCTTCTTGTTATTTTAATAACTCTCGTCAAATTTGAAGTCTATCGGATATTGAAAGCCCGTTCATCAGGACATTGATTCATTTATCGACAATTTCTCTCATTAGATCAAGTACACAACGATAATTAAATCGCTTTATTTTTTTCATACATGATATAATCACTCTCACTTAAAATATAGTTGGTTCCGATTCGAAAAAAACTATTGTGATGCCCATTAAGTCGTGCATTATAGGATATTATTGCTCATAGATGCACCGAATATAATCCGATTAGGTGATTTTTAACATTTGATCGCCACCGTTCTTTAGGAAGATGATAGAATTTGCAATATTTGAAATTATAACGGTTTAAATTGAATATTCGGAGAATCGAGTTTGCACTTGCCTTTCAATCCTATATATCAAACTTATTCGGTTATGAACCAATCCATTATGCTATAGGATAATGTATGATTGTCAAACGATAGAACACGATTATGATGATCTAAACCGTTCACTTTGTTCTTCTTGTTATTTTAATAACTCTCGTCAAATTTGAAGTCTATCGGATATTGAAAGCCCGTTCATCAGGACATTGATTCATTTATCGACAATTTCTCTCATTAGATCAAGTACACAACGATAATTAAATCGCTTTATTTTTTTCATACATGATATAATCACTCTCACTTAAAATATAGATGGTTCCGATTCGAAAAAAACTATTGTGATGCCCATTAAGTCGTGCATTATAGGATATTATTGCTCATAGATGCACCGAATATAATCCGATTAGGTGATTTTTAACATTTGATCGCCACCGTTCTTTAGGAAGATGATAGAATTGACAATATTTGAAATTATAACGGTTTAAATTGAATATTCGGAGAATCGAGTTTGCACTTGCCTTTCAATCCTATATATCAAACTTATTTGGTTATGAACCAATCCATTATGCTATAGGATAATGTATGATTGTCAAACGATAGAACACGATTATGATGATCTAAACCGTTCACTTTGTTCTTCTTGTTATTTTAATAACTCTCGTCAAATTTGAAGTCTATCGGATATTGAAAGCCCGTTCATCAGGACATTGATTCATTTATCGACAATTTCTCTCATTAGATCAAGTACACAACGATAATTAAATCGCTTTATTTTTTTTCATACATGATATAATCACTCTCACTTAAAATATAGATGGTTCCGATTCGAAAAAAACTATTGTGATGCCCATTAAGTCGTGCATTATAGGATATTATTGCTCATAGATGCACCGAATATAATCCGATTAGGTGATTTTTAACATTTGATCGCCACCGTTCTTTAGGAAGATGATAGAATTGACAATATTTGAAATTATAACGGTTTAAATTGAATATTCGGAGAATTGAGTTTGCACTTGCCTTTCAATCCTATATATCAAACTTATTTGGTTATGAACCAATCCATTATGCAATAGGATAATGTATGATTGTCAAACGATAGAACACGATTATGATGATCTAAACCGTTCACTTTGTTCTTCTTGTTATTTTAATAACTCTCGTCAAATTTGAAGTCTATCGGATATTGAAAGCCCGTTCATTAGGAAATTGATTCATTTATCGACAATTTCTCTCATTAGATCAAGTACACAACGATAATTAAATCGCTTTATTTTTTTCATACATGATATAATCACTCTCACTTAAAATATAGGTGGTTCCGATTCGAAAAAAACTATTGTGATGCCCATTAAGTCGTGCATTATAGGATATTATTGCTCATAGACGCACCGAATATAATCCGATTATGTGATTTTTAACATTTGATCGCCACCGTTCTTTAGGAAGATGATAGAATTGACAATATTTGAAATTATAACGGTTTAAATTGAATATTCGGAGAATCGAGTTTGCACTTGCCTTTCAATCCTATATATCAAACTTATTTGGTTATGAACCAATCCATTATGCTATTGGATAATGTATGATTGTCAAACGATAGAACACGATTATGATGATCTAAACCGTTCACTTTGTTCTTCTTGTTATTTTAATAACTCTCGTCAAATTTGAAGTCTATCGGATATTGAAAGCCCGTTCATCAAGAAATTGATTCATTTATCGAAATTTTTTTTTTTAGATCAAGTACACAACGATAATTAAATCGCTATATTTTTTTCATACATGATATAATCACTCTCACTTAAAATATAGGTGGTTCCGATTCGAAAAAAACTATTGTGATGCCCATTAAGTCGTGCATTATAGGATATTATTGCTCATAGACGCACCGAATATAATCCGATTATGTGATTTTTAACATTTGATCGCCACCGTTCTTTAGGAAGATGATAGAATTGACAAGATTTGAAATTATAACGGTTTAAATTGAATATTCGGAGAATCGAGTTTGCACTTGCCTTTCAATCCTATATATCAAACTTATTTGGTTAAGAACCAATCCATTATGCTATAGGATAATGTATGATTGTCAAACGATAGAACACGATTATGATGATCTAAACCGTTCACTTTGTTCTTCTTGTTATTTTAATAACTCTCGTCAAATTTGAAGTCTATCGGATATTGAAAGCCCGTTCATCCGGACATTGATTCATTTATCGACAATTTCTCTCATTAGATCAAGTACACAACGATAATTAAATCGCTTTATTTTTTTCATACATGATATAATCACTCTCACTTAAAATATAGATGGTTCCGATTCGAAAAAAATTATTGTGATGCCCATTAAGTCGTGCATTATAGGATATTATTGCTCATAGATGCACCGAATATAATCCGATTAGGTGATTTTTAACATTTGATCGCCACCGTTCTTTAGGAAGATGATAGAATTGACAATATTTGAAATTATAACGGTTTAAATTGAATATTCGGAGAATCGAGTTTGCACTTGCCTTTCAATCCTATATATCAAACTTATTTGGTTATGAACCAATCCATTATGCTATAGGATAATGTATGATTGTCAAACGATAGAACACGATTATGATGATCTAAACCGTTCACTTTGTTCTTCTTGTTATTTTAATAACTCTCGTCAAATTTGAAGTCTATCGGATATTGAAAGCCCGTTCATCAGGACATTGATTCATTTATCGACAATTTCTCTCATTAGATCAAGTACACAACGATAATTAAATCGCTTTATTTTTTTCATACATGATATAATCACTCTCACTTAAAATATAGATGGTTCCGATTCGAAAAAAACTATTGTGATGCCCATTAAGTCGTGCATTATAGGATATTATTGCTCATAGATGCACCGAATATAATCCGATTAGGTGATTTTTAACATTTGATCGCCACCGTTCTTTAGGAAGATGATAGAATTGACAATATTTGAAATTATAACGGTTTAAATTGAATATTCGGAGAATCGAGTTTGCACTTGCCTTTCAATCCTATATATCAAACTTATTTGGTTATGAACCAATCCATTATGCTATAGGATAATGTATGATTGTCAAAGGATAGAACACGATTATGATGATCTAAACCGTTCACTTTGTTCTTCTTGTTATTTTAATAACTCTCGTCAAATTTGAAGTCTATCGGATATTGAAAGCCCGTTCATCAGGACATTGATTCATTTATCGACAATTTCTCTCATTAGATCAAGTACACAACGATAATTAAATCGCTTTATTTTTTTCATACATGATATAATCACTCTCACTTAAAATATAGTTGGTTCCGATTCGAAAAAAACTATTGTGATGCCCATTAAGTCGTGCATTATAGGATATTATTGCTCATAGATGCACCGAATATAATCCGATTAGGTGATTTTTAACATTTGATCGCCACCGTTCTTTAGGAAGATGATAGAATTTGCAATATTTGAAATTATAACGGTTTAAATTGAATATTCGGAGAATCGAGTTTGCACTTGCCTTTCAATCCTATATATCAAACTTATTTGGTTATGAACCAATCCATTATGCAATAGGATAATGTATGATTGTCAAACGATAGAACACGATTATGATGATCTAAACCGTTCACTTTGTTCTTCTTGTTATTTTAATAACTCTCGTCAAATTTGAAGTCTATCGTATATTGAAAGCTCGTTCATCAGGACATTGATTCATTTATCGACAATTTCTCTCATTAGATCAAGTACACAACGATAATTAAATCGCTTTATTTTTTTCATACATGATATAATCACTCTCACTTAAAATATAGATGGTTCCGATTCCAAAAAAATTATTGTGATGCCCATTAAGTCGTGCATTATAGGATATTATTGCTCATAGATGCACCGAATATAATCCTATTAGGTGATTTTTAACATTTGATCGCCACCGTTCTTTAGGAAGATGATAGAATTGACAATATTTGAAATTATAACAGTTTAAATTGAATATTCGGAGAATCGAGTTTGCACTTGCCTTTCAATCCTATATATCAAACTTATTTGGTTATGAACCAATCCATTATGCTATAGGATAATATATGATTGTCAAACGATAGAACACGATTATGATGATCTAAACCGTTCCCTTTGTTCTTCTTGTTATTTTAATAACTCTCGTCAAATTTGAAGTCTATCGGATATTGAAAGCCCGTTCATCAGGACATTGATTCATTTATCGACAATTTCTCTCATTAGATCAAGTACACAACGATAATTAAATCGCTTTATTTTTTTCATACATGATATAATCACTCTCACTTAAAATATAGTTGGTTCCGATTCGAAAAAAACTATTGTGATGCCCATTAAGTCGTGCATTATAGGATATTATTGCTCATAGATGCACCGAATATAATCCGATTAGGTGATTTTTAACATTTGATCGCCACCGTTCTTTAGGAAGATGATAGAATTTGCAATATTTGAAATTATAACGGTTTAAATTGAATATTCGGAGAATCGAGTTTGCACTTGCCTTTCAATCCTATATATCAAACTTATTCGGTTATGAACCAATCCATTATGCTATAGGATAATGTATGATTGTCAAACGATAGAACACGATTATGATGATCTAAACCGTTCACTTTGTTCTTCTTGTTATTTTAATAACTCTCGTCAAATTTGAAGTCTATCGGATATTGAAAGCCCGTTCATCAGGACATTGATTCATTTATCGACAATTTCTCTCATTAGATCAAGTACACAACGATAATTAAATCGCTTTATTTTTTTCATACATGATATAATCACTCTCACTTAAAATATAGATGGTTCCGATTCGAAAAAAACTATTGTGATGCCCATTAAGTCGTGCATTATAGGATATTATTGCTCATAGATGCACCGAATATAATCCGATTAGGTGATTTTTAACATTTGATCGCCACCGTTCTTTAGGAAGATGATAGAATTGACAATATTTTAAATTATAACAGTTTAAATTGAATATTCGGAGAATCGAGTTTGCACTTGCCTTTCAATCCTATATATCAAACTTATTTGGTTATGAACCAATCCATTATGCTATAGGATAATATATGATTGTCAAACGATAGAACACGATTATGATGATCTAAACCGTTCCCTTTGTTCTTCTTGTTATTTTAATAACTCTCGTCAAATTTGAAGTCTATCGGATATTGAAAGCCCGTTCATCAGGACATTGATTCATTTATCGACAATTTCTCTCATTAGATCAAGTACACAACGATAATTAAATCGCTTTATTTTTTTCATACATGATATAATCACTCTCACTTAAAATATAGTTGGTTCCGATTCGAAAAAAACTATTGTGATGCCCATTAAGTCGTGCATTATAGGATATTATTGCTCATAGATGCACCGAATATAATCCGATTAGGTGATTTTTAACATTTGATCGCCACCGTTCTTTAGGAAGATGATAGAATTTGCAATATTTGAAATTATAACGGTTTAAATTGAATATTCGGAGAATCGAGTTTGCACTTGCCTTTCAATCCTATATATCAAACTTATTCGGTTATGAACCAATCCATTATGCTATAGGATAATGTATGATTGTCAAACGATAGAACACGATTATGATGATCTAAACCGTTCACTTTGTTCTTCTTGTTATTTTAATAACTCTCGTCAAATTTGAAGTCTATCGGATATTGAAAGCCCGTTCATCAGGACATTGATTCATTTATCGACAATTTCTCTCATTAGATCAAGTACACAACGATAATTAAATCGCTTTATTTTTTTCATACATGATATAATCACTCTCACTTAAAATATAGATGGTTCCGATTCGAAAAAAACTATTGTGATGCCCATTAAGTCGTGCATTATAGGATATTATTGCTCATAGATGCACCGAATATAATCCGATTAGGTGATTTTTAACATTTGATCGCCACCGTTCTTTAGGAAGATGATAGAATTGACAATATTTGAAATTATAACGGTTTAAATTGAATATTCGGAGAATCGAGTTTGCACTTGCCTTTCAATCCTATATATCAAACTTATTTGGTTATGAACCAATCCATTATGCTATAGGATAATGTATGATTGTCAAACGATAGAACACGATTATGATGATCTAAACCGTTCACTTTGTTCTTCTTGTTATTTTAATAACTCTCGTCAAATTTGAAGTCTATCGGATATTGAAAGCCCGTTCATCAGGACATTGATTCATTTATCGACAATTTCTCTCATTAGATCAAGTACACAACGATAATTAAATCGCTTTATTTTTTTTCATACATGATATAATCACTCTCACTTAAAATATAGTTGGTTCCGATTCGAAAAAAACTATTGTGATGCCCATTAAGTCGTGCATTATAGGATATTATTGCTCATAGATGCACCGAATATAATCCGATTAGGTGATTTTTAACATTTGATCGCCACCGTTCTTTAGGAAGATGATAGAATTGACAATATTTGAAATTATAACGGTTTAAATTGAATATTCGGAGAATTGAGTTTGCACTTGCCTTTCAATCCTATATATCAAACTTATTTGGTTATGAACCAATCCATTATGCAATAGGATAATGTATGATTGTCAAACGATAGAACACGATTATGATGATCTAAACCGTTCACTTTGTTCTTCTTGTTATTTTAATAACTCTCGTCAAATTTGAAGTCTATCGGATATTGAAAGCCCGTTCATTAGGAAATTGATTCATTTATCGACAATTTCTCTCATTAGATCAAGTACACAACGATAATTAAATCGCTTTATTTTTTTCATACATGATATAATCACTCTCATTTAAAATATAGATGGTTCCGATTCCAAAAAAATTATTGTGATGCCCATTAAGTCTTGCATTATAGGATATTATTGCTCATAGATGCACCGAATATAATCCGATTAGGTGATTTTTAACATTTGATCGCCACCGTTCTTTAGGAAGATGATAGAATTGACAATATTTGAAATTATAACGGTTTAAATTGAATATTCGGAGAATCGAGTTTGCACTTGCCTTTCAATCCTATATATCAAACTTATTTGGTTATGAACCAATCCATTATGCTATAGGATAATGTATGATTGTCAAACGATAGAACACGATTATGATGATCTAAACCGTTCACTTTGTTCTTCTTGTTATTTTAATAACTCTTGTCAAATTTGAAGTCTATCGGATATTGAAAGCCCGTTCATCAGGACATTGATTCATTTATCGACAATTTCTCTCATTAGATCAAGTACACAACGATAATTAAATCGCTTTATTTTTTTTCATACATGATATAATCACTCTCACTTAAAATATAGTTGGTTCCGATTCGAAAAAAACTATTGTGATGCCCATTAAGTCGTGCATTATAGGATATTATTGCTCATAGATGCACCGAATATAATCCGATTAGGTGATTTTTAACATTTGATCGCCACCGTTCTTTAGGAAGATGATAGAATTGACAATATTTGAAATTATAACGGTTTAAATTGAATATTCGGAGAATTGAGTTTGCACTTGCCTTTCAATCCTATATATCAAACTTATTTGGTTATGAACCAATCCATTATGCAATAGGATAATGTATGATTGTCAAACGATAGAACACGATTATGATGATCTAAACCGTTCACTTTGTTCTTCTTGTTATTTTAATAACTCTCGTCAAATTTGAAGTCTATCGGATATTGAAAGCCCGTTCATTAGGAAATTGATTCATTTATCGACAATTTCTCTCATTAGATCAAGTACACAACGATAATTAAATCGCTTTATTTTTTTCATACATGATATAATCACTCTCATTTAAAATATAGATGGTTCCGATTCCAAAAAAATTATTGTGATGCCCATTAAGTCTTGCATTATAGGATATTATTGCTCATAGATGCACCGAATATAATCCGATTAGGTGATTTTTAACATTTGATCGCCACCGTTCTTTAGGAAGATGATAGAATTGACAATATTTGAAATTATAACGGTTTAAATTGAATATTCGGAGAATCGAGTTTGCACTTGCCTTTCAATCCTATATATCAAACTTATTTGGTTATGAACCAATCCATTATGCTATAGGATAATGTATGATTGTCAAACGATAGAACACGATTATGATGATCTAAACCGTTCACTTTGTTCTTCTTGTTATTTTAATAACTCTCGTCAAATTTGAAGTCTATCGGATATTGAAAGCCCGTTCATCAGGACATTGATTCATTTATCGACAATTTCTCTCATTAGATCAAGTACACAACGATAATTAAATCGCTTTATTTTTTTCATACATGATATAATCACTCTCACTTAAAATATAGTTGGTTCCGATTCGAAAAAAACTATTGTGATGCCCATTAAGTCGTGCATTATAGGATATTATTGCTCATAGATGCACCGAATATAATCCGATTAGGTGATTTTTAACATTTGATCGCCACCGTTATTTAGGAAGATGATAGAATTGACAATATTTGAAATTATAACGGTTTAAATTGAATATTCGGAGAATCGAGTTTGCACTTGCCTTTCAATCCTATATATCAAACTTATTTGGTTATGAACCAATCCATTATGCAATAGGATAATGTATGATTGTCAAACGATAGAACACGATTATGATGATCTAAACCGTTCACTTTGTTCTTCTTGTTATTTTAATAACTCTCGTCAAATTTGAAGTCTATCGTATATTGAAAGCTCGTTCATCAGGACATTGATTCATTTATCGACAATTTCTCTCATTAGATCAAGTACACAACGATAATTAAATCGCTTTATTTTTTTCATCATGATATAATCACTCTCACTTAAAATATAGATGGTTCCGATTCCAAAAAAATTATTGTGATGCCCATTAAGTCGTGCATTATAGGATATTATTGCTCATAGATGCACCGAATATAATCCGATTAGGTGATTTTTAACATTTGATCGCCACCGTTCTTTAGGAAGATGATAGAATTGACAATATTTGAAATTATAACAGTTTAAATTGAATATTCGGAGAATCGAGTTTGCACTTGCCTTTCAATCCTATATATCAAACTTATTTGGTTATGAACCAATCCATTATGCTATAGGATAATATATGATTGTCAAACGATAGAACACGATTATGATGATCTAAACCGTTCACTTTGTTCTTCTTGTTATTTTAATAACTCTCGTCAAATTTGAAGTCTATCGGATATTGAAAGCCCGTTCATCAGGACATTGATTCATTTATCGACAATTTCTCTCATTAGATCAAGTACACAACGATAATTAAATCGCTTTATTTTTTTCATACATGATATAATCACTCTCACTTAAAATATAGATGGTTCCGATTCCAAAAAAATTATTGTGATGCCCATTAAGTCGTGCATTATAGGATATTATTGCTCATAGATGCACCGAATATAATCCGATTAGGTGATTTTTAACATTTGATCGCCACCGTTCTTTAGGAAGATGATAGAATTGACAATATTTGAAATTATAACGGTTTAAATTGAATATTCGGAGAATTGAGTTTGCACTTGCCTTTCAATCCTATATATCAAACTTATTTGGTTATGAACCAATCCATTATGCAATAGGATAATGTATGATTGTCAAACGATAGAACACGATTATGATGATCTAAACCGTTCACTTTGTTCTTCTTGTTATTTTCATAACTCTCGTCAAATTTGAAGTCTATCGGATATTGAAAGCCCGTTCATCAGGACATTGATTCATTTATCGACAATTTCTCTCATTAGATGAAGTACACAACGATAATTAAATCGCTTTATTTTTTTCATACATGATATAATCACTCTCACTTAAAATATAGATGGTTCCGATTCCAAAAAAATTATTGTGATGCCCATTAAGTCTTGCATTATAGGATATTATTGCTCATAGATGCACCGAATATAATCCGATTAGGTGATTTTTAACATTTGATCGCCACCGTTCTTTAGGAAGATGATAGAATTGACAATATTTGAAATTATAACGGTTTAAATTGAATATTCGGAGAATCGAGTTTGCACTTGCCTTTCAATCCTATATATCAAACTTATTTGGTTATGAACCAATCCATTATGCTATAGGATAATGTATGATTGTCAAACGATAGAACACGATTATGATGATCTAAACCGTTCACTTTGTTCTTCTTGTTATTTTAATAACTCTCGTCAAATTTGAAGTCTATCGGATATTGAAAGCCCGTTTATCAGGACATTGATTCATTTATCGACAATTTCTCTCATTACATCAAGTACACAACGATAATTAAATCGCTTTATTTTTTTCATACATGATATAATCACTCTCACTTAAAATATAGTTAGTTCCGATTCGAAAAAAACTATTGTGATGCCCATTAAGTCGTGCATTATAGGATATTATTGCTCATAGATGCACCGAATATAATCCGATTAGGTGATTTTTAACATTTGATCGCCACCGTTCTTTAGGAAGATGATAGAATTGGCAATATTTGAAGTTATAACGTTTTAAATTGAATATTCGGAGAATCGAGTTTGCACTTGCCTTTCAATCCTATATATCAAACTTATTTGGTTATGAACCAATCCATTATGCAATAGGATAATGTATGATTGTCAAACGATAGAACACGATTATGATGATCTAAACCGTTCACTTTGTTCTTCTTGTTATTTTAATAACTCTCGTCAAATTTGAAGTCTATCGGATATTGAAAGCCCGTTTATCAGGACATTGATTCATTTATCGACAATTTCTCTCATTAGATCAAGTACACAACGATAATTAAATCGCTTTATTTTTTTCATACATGATATAATCACTCTCACTTAAAATATAGATGGTTCCGATTCCAAAAAAATTATTGTGATGCCCATTAACTCGTGCATTATAGGATATTATTTCTCATAGATGCACCGAATATAATCCGATTAGGTGATTTTTAACATTTGATCGCCACCGTTCTTTAGGAAGATGATAGAATTGACAATATTTGAAATTATAACAGTTTAAATTGAATATTCGGAGAATCGAGTTTGCACTTGCCTTTCAATCCTATATATCAAACTTATTTGGTTATGAACCAATCCATTATGCTATAGGATAATATATGATTGTCAAACGATAGAACACGATTATGATGATCTAAACCGTTCACTTTGTTCTTCTTGTTATTTTAATAACTCTCGTCAAATTTGAAGTCTATCGGATATTGAAAGCCCGTTCATCAGGACATTGATTCATTTATCGACAATTTCTCTCATTAGATCAAGTACACAACGATAATTAAATCGCTTTATTTTTTTCATACATGATATAATCACTCTCACTTAAAATATAGTTGGTTCCGATTCGAAAAAAACTATTGTGATGCCCATTAAGTCGTGCAATATAGGATATTATTGCTCATAGATGCACCGAATATAATCCGATTAGGTGATTTTTAACATTTGATCGCCACCGTTATTTAGGAAGATGATAGAATTGACAATATTTGAAATTATAACGGTTTAAATTGAATATTCGGAGAATCGAGTTTGCACTTGCCTTTCAATCCTATATATCAAACTTATTTGGTTATGAACCAATCCATTATGCAATAGGATAATGTATGATTGTCAAACGATAGAACACGATTATGATGATCTAAACCGTTCACTTTGTTCTTCTTGTTATTTTAATAACTCTCGTCAAATTTGAAGTCTATCGTATATTGAAAGCTCGTTCATCAGGACATTGATTCATTTATCGACAATTTCTCTCATTAGATCAAGTACACAACGATAATTAAATCGCTTTATTTTTTTCATACATGATATAATCACTCTCACTTAAAATATAGATGGTTCCGATTCCAAAAAAATTATTGTGATGCCCATTAAGTCGTGCATTATAGGATATTATTTCTCATAGATGCACCGAATATAATCCGATTAGGTGATTTTTAACATTTGATCGCCACCGTTCTTTAGGAAGATGATAGAATTGACAATATTTGAAATTATAACAGTTTAAATTGAATATTCGGAGAATCGAGTTTGCACTTGCCTTTCAATCCTATATATCAAACTTATTTGGTTATGAACCAATCCATTATGCTATAGGATAATATATGATTGTCAAACGATAGAACACGATTATGATGATCTAAACCGTTCACTTTGTTCTTCTTGTTATTTTAATAACTCTCGTCAAATTTGAAGTCTATCGGATATTGAAAGCCAGTTCATTAGGACATTGATTCATTTATCGACAATTTCTCTCATTAGATCAAGTACACAACGATAATTAAATCGCTTTATTTTTTTCATACATGATATAATCACTCTCACTTAAAATATAGTTGGTTCCGATTCGAAAAAAACTATTGTGATGCCCATTAAGTCGTGCATTATAGGATATTATTGCATATAGATGCACCGAATATAATCCGATTAGGTGATTTTTAACATTTGATCGCCACCGTTCTTTAGGAAGATGATAGAATTGGCAATATTTGAAATTATAACGGTTTAAATTGAATATTCGGAGAATCGAGTTTGCACTTGCCTTTCAATCCTATATATCAAACTTATTTGGTTATGAACCAATCCATTATGCTATAGGATAATGTATGATTGTCAAACGATAGAACACGATTATGATGATCTAAACCGTTCACTTTGTTCTTCTTGTTATTTTAATAACTCTCGTCAAATTTGAAGTCTATCGGATATTGAAAGCCCGTTTATCAGGACATTGATTCATTTATCGACAATTTCTCTCATTACATCAAGTACACAACGATAATTAAATCGCTTTATTTTTTTCATACATGATATAATCACTCTCACTTAAAATATAGTTGGTTCCGATTCGAAAAAAACTATTGTGACGCCCATTAAGTCGTGCATTATAGGATATTATTGCATATAGATGCACCGAATATAATCCGATTAGGTGATTTTTAACATTTGATCGCCACCGTTCTTTAGGAAGATGATAGAATTGGAAATATTTGAAATTATAACGGTTTAAATTGAATATTCGGAGAATCGAGTTTGCACTTGCCTTTCAATCCTATATATCAAACTTATTTGGTTATGAACCAATCCATTATGCTATAGGATAATGTATGATTGTCAAACGATAGAACACGATTATGATGATCTAAACCGTTCACTTTGTTCTTCTTGTTATTTTAATAACTCTCGTCAAATTTGAAGTCTATCGGATATTGAAAGCCCGTTTATCAGGACATTGATTCATTTATCGACAATTTCTCTCATTACATCAAGTACACAACGATAATTAAATCGCTTTATTTTTTTCATACATGATATAATCACTCTCACTTAAAATATAGTTGGTTCCGATTCGAAAAAAACTATTGTGATGCCCATTAAGTCGTGCATTATAGGATATTATTGCTCATAGATGCACCGAATATAATCCGATTAGGTGATTTTTAACATTTGATCGCCACCGTTCTTTAGGAAGATGATAGAATTGGCAATATTTGAAATTATAACGGTTTAAATTGAATATTCGGAGAATCGAGTTTGCACTTGCCTTTCAATCCTATATATCAAACTTATTTGGTTATGAACCAATCCATTATGCAATAGGATAATGTATGATTGTCAAACGATAGAACACGATTATGATGATCTAAACCGTTCACTTTGTTCTTCTTGTTATTTTAATAACTCTCGTCAAATTTGAAGTCTATCGTATATTGAAAGCTCGTTCATTAGGACATTGATTCATTTATCGACAATTTCTCTCATTAGATCAAGTACACAACGATAATTAAATCGCTTTATTTTTTTCATACATGATATAATCACTCTCACTTAAAATATAGATGGTTCCGATTCCAAAAAAATTATTGTGATGCCCATTAAGTCGTGCATTATAGGATATTATTGCTCATAGATGCACCGAATATAATCCGATTAGGTGATTTTTAACATTTGATCGCCACCGTTCTTTAGGAAGATGATAGAATTGACAATATTTGAAATTATAACAGTTTAAATTGAATATTCGGAGAATCGAGTTTGCACTTGCCTTTCAATCCTATATATCAAACTTATTTGGTTATGAACCAATCCATTATGCTATAGGATAATATATGATTGTCAAACGATAGAACACGATTATGATGATCTAAACCGTTCACTTTGTTCTTCTTGTTATTTTAATAACTCTCGTCAAATTTGAAGTCTATCGGATATTGAAAGCCCGTTCATTAGGACATTGATTCATTTATCGACAATTTCACTCATTAGATCAAGTACACAACGATAATTAAATCGCTTTATTTTTTTCATACATGATATAATCACTCTCACTTAAAATATAGTTGGTTCCGATTCGAAAAAAACTATTGTGATGCCCATTAAGTCGTGCATTATAGGATATTATTGCATATAGATGCACCGAATATAATCCGATTAGGTGATTTTTAACATTTGATCGCCACCGTTCTTTAGGAAGATGATAGAATTGGCAATATTTGAAATTATAACGGTTTAAATTGAATATTCGGAGAATCGAGTTTGCACTTGCCTTTCAATCCTATATATCAAACTTATTTGGTTATGAACCAATCCATTATGCTATAGGATACTGTATGATTGTCAAACGATAGAACACGATTATGATGATCTAAACCGTTCACTTTGTTCTTCTTGTTATTTTAATAACTCTCGTCAAATTTGAAGTCTATCGGATATTGAAAGCTCGTTCATCAGGACATTGATTCATTTATCGACAATTTCTCTCATTAGATCAAGTACACAACGATAATTAAATCGCTTTATTTTTTTCATACATGATATAATCACTCTCACTTAAAATATAGATGGTTCCGATTCGAAAAAAACTATTGTGATGCCCATTAAGTCGTGCATTATAGGATATTATTGCTCATAGATGCACCGAATATAATCCGATTAGGTGATTTTTAACATTTGATCGCCACCGTTCTTTAGGAAGATGATAGAATTGACAATATTTGAAATTATAACGGTTTAAATTGAATATTCGGAGAATCGAGTTTGCACTTGCCTTTCAATCCTATATATCAAACTTATTTGGTTATGAACCAATCCATTATGCTATAGGATAATGTATGATTGTCAAACGATAGAACACGATTATGATGATCTAAACCGTTCACTTTGTTCTTCTTGTTATTTTAATAACTCTCGTCAAATTTGAAGTCTATCGGATATTGAAAGCCCGTTTATCCGGACATTTATTCATTTATCGACAATTTCTCTCATTAGATCAAGTACACAACGATAATTAAATCGCTTTATTTTTTTCATACATGATATAATCACTCTCACTTAAAATATACATGGTTCTGATTCGAAAAAAACTATTGTGATGCCCATTAAGTCGTGCATTATAGGATATTATTGCTCATAGATGCACCGAATATAATCCGATTAGGTGATTTTTAACATTTGATCGCCACCGTTCTTTAGGAAGATGATAGAATTGGCAATATTTGAAATTATAACGGTTTAAATTGAATATTCGGAGAATCGAGTTTGCACTTGCCTCTCAATCCTATATATCAAACTTATTTGGTTATGAACCAATCCATTATGCTATAGGATAATGTATGATTGTCAAACGATAGAACACGATTATGATGATCTAAACCGTTCACTTTGTTCTTCTTGTTATTTTAATAACTCTCGTCAAATTTGAAGTCTATCGGATATTGAAAGCCTGTTTATCAGGACATTGATTCATTTATCGACAATTTCTCTCATTACATCAAGTACACAACGATAATTAAATCGCTTTATTTTTTTCATACATGATATAATCACTCTCACTTAAAATATAGTTGGTTCCGATTCGAAAAAAACTATTGTGATGCCCATTAAGTCGTGCATTATAGGATATTATTGCTCATAGATGCACCGAATATAATCCGATTAGGTGATTTTTAACATTTGATCGCCACCGTTCTTTAGGAAGATGATAGAAATCGCAATATTTGAAATTATAACGGTTTAAATTGAATATTCGGAGAATCGAGTTTGCACTTGCCTTTCAATCCTATATATCAAACTTATTTGGTTATGAACCAATCCATTATGCAATAGGGTAATGTATGATTGTCAAACGATAGAACACGATTATGATGATCTAAACCGTTCACTTTGTTCTTCTTGTTATTTTAATAACTCTCGTCAAATTTGAAGTCTATCGGATATTGAAAGCTCGTTCATCAGGACATTGATTCATTTATCGACAATTTCTCTCATTAGATCAAGTACACAACGATAATTAAATCGCTTTATTTTTTTCATACATGATATAATCACTCTCACTTAAAATATAGATGGTTCCGATTCCAAAAAAAATATTGTGATGCCCATTAAGTCGTGCATTATAGGATATTATTGCTCATAGATGCACCGAATATAATCCGATTAGATGATTTTTAACATTTGATCGCCACCGTTCTTTAGGAAGATGATAGAATTGACAATATTTGAAATTATAACGGTTTAAATTGAATATTCGGAGAATCGAGTTTGCACTTGCCTTTCAATCCTATATATCAAACTTATTTGGTTATGAACCAATCCATTATGCAATAGGATAATGTATGATTGTCAAACGATAGAACACGATTATAATGATCTAAACCGTTCACTTTGTTCTTCTTGTTATTTTAATAACTCTCGTCAAATTTGAAGTCTATCGGATATTGAAAGCCCGTTCATCAGGACATTGATTCATTTATCGACAATTTCTCTCATTAGATCAAGTACACAACGATAATTAAATCGCTTTATTTTTTTCATACATGATATAATCACTCTCACTTAAAATATAGTTGGTTCCGATTCGAAAAAAACTATTGTGATGCCCATTAAGTCGTGCATTATAGGATATTATTGCTCATAGATGCACCGAATATAATCCGATTAGGTGATTTTTAACATTTGATCGCCACCGTTCTTTAGGAAGATGATAGAATTGACAATATTTGAAATTATAACGGTTTAAATTGAATATTCGGAGAATCGAGTTTGCACTTGCCTTTCAATCCTATATATCAAACTTATTTGGTTATGAACCAATCCATTATGCAATAGGATAATGTATGATTTTCAAACGATAGAACACGATTATAATGATCTAAACCGTTCACTTTGTTCTTCTTGTTATTTTAATAACTCTCGTCAAATTTGAAGTCTATCGGATATTGAAAGCCCGTTCATCAGGACATTGATTCATTTATCGACAATTTCTCTCATTAGATCAAGTACACAACGATAATTAAATCGCTTTATTTTTTTCATACATGATATAATCACTCTCACTTAAAATATAGTTGGTTCCGATTCGAAAAAAACTATTGTGATGCCCATTAAGTCGTGCATTATAGGATATTATTGCTCATAGATGCACCGAATATAATCCGATTAGGTGATTTTTAACATTTGATCGCCACCGTTCTTTAGGAAGATGATAGAATTGACAATATTTGAAATTATAACGGTTTAAATTGAATATTCGGAGAATCGAGTTTGCACTTGCCTTTCAATCCTATATATCAAACTTATTTGGTTATGAACCAATCCATTATGCTATTGGATAATGTATGATTGTCAAACGATAGAACACGATTATGATGATCTAAACCGTTCACTTTGTTCTTCTTGTTATTTTAATAACTCTCGTCAAATTTGAAGTCTATCGGATATTGAAAGCCCATTTATCCGGACATTGATTCATTTATCGACAATTTCTCTCATTAGATCAAGTACACAACGATAATTAAGTCGCTTTATTTTTTTCATACATGATATAATCACTCTCACTTAAAATATACATGGTTCCGATTCCAAAAAAATTATTGTGATGACCATTAAGTCGTGCATTATAGGATATTATTGCTCATAGATGCACCGAATATAATCCGATTAGATGATTTTTAACATTTGATCGCCACCGTTCTTTAGGAAGATGATAGAATTGACAATATTTGAAATTATAACGGTTTAAATTGAATATTCGGAGAATCGAGTTTGCACTTGCCTTTCAATCCTATATATCAAACTTATTTGGTTATGAACCAATCCATTATGCAATAGGATAATGTATGATTGTCAAACGATAGAACACGATTATAATGATTTAAACCGTTCACTTTGTTCTTCTTGTTATTTTAATAACTCTCGTCAAATTTGAAGTCTATCGGATATTGAAAGCCCGTTCATCAGGACATTGATTCATTTATCGACAATTTCTCTCATTAGATCAAGTACACAACGATAATTAAATCGCTTTATTTTTTTCATACATGATATAATCACTCTCACTTAAAATATAGTTGGTTCCGATTCGAAAAAAACTATTGTGATGCCCATTAAGTCGTGCATTATAGGATATTATTGCTCATAGATGCACCGAATATAATCCGATTAGGTGATTTTTAACATTTGATCGCCACCGTTCTTTAGGAAGATGATAGAATTGACAATATTTGAAATTATAACGGTTTAAATTGAATATTCGGAGAATCGAGTTTGCACTTGCCTTTCAATCCTATATATCAAACTTATTTGGTTATAAACCAATCCATTATGCTATTGGATAATGTATGATTGTCAAACGATAGAACACGATTATGATGATCTAAACCGTTCACTTTGTTCTTCTTGTTATTTTAATAACGCTCGTCAAATTTGAAGTCTATCGGATATTGAAAGCCCGTTTATCCGGACATTGATTCATTTATCGACAATTTCTCTCATTAGATCAAGTACACAACGATAATTAAATCGCTTTATTTTTTTCATACATGATATAATCACTCTCACTTAAAATATAGTTGGTTCCGATTCGAAAAAAACTATTGTGATGCCCATTAAGTCGTGCATTATAAGATATTATTGCTCATAGATGCACCGAATATAATCCGATTAGGTGATTTTTAACATTTGATCGCCACCGTTCTTTAGGAAGATGATAGAATTGACAATATTTGAAATTATAACGGTTTAAATTGAATATTCGGAGAATCGAGTTTGCACTTGCCTTTCAATCCTATATATCAAACTTATTTGGTTATGAACCAATCCATTATGCAATAGGATAATGTATGATTGTCAAACGATAGAACACGATTATGATGATCTAAACCGTTCACTTTGTTCTTCTTGTTATTTTAATAACTCTCGTCAAATTTGAAATCTATCGGATATTGAAAGCCCGTTCATCAGGACATTGATTCATTTATCGACAATTTCTCTCATTAGATCAAGTACACAACGATAATTAAATCGCTTTATTTTTTTCATACATGATATAATCACTCTCACTTAAAATATAGATGGTTCCGATTCGAAAAAAACTATTGTGATGCCCATTAAGTCGTGCATTATAGGATATTATTGCTCATAGATGCACCGAATATAATCCGATTAGGTGATTTTTAACATTTGATCGCCACCGTTCTTTAGGAAGATGATAGAATTTGCAATATTTGAAATTATAACGGTTTAAATTGAATATTCGGAGAATCGAGTTTGCACTTGCCTTTCAATCCTATATATCAAACTTATTTGGTTATGAACCAATCCATTATGCAATAGGATAATGTATGATTGTCAAACGATAGAACACGATTATGATGATCTAAACCGTTCACTTTGTTCTTCTTGTTATTTTAATAACTCTCGTCAAATGTGAAGTCTATCGGATATTGAAAGCCCGTTCATCAGGACATTGATTCATTTATCGACAATTTCTCTCATTAGATCAAGTACACAACGATAATTAAATCGCTTTATTTTTTTCATACATGATATAATCACTCTCACTTAAAATATAGTTGGTTCCGATTCGAAAAAAACTATTGTGATGCCCATTAAGTCGTGCATTATAGGATATTATTGCTCATAGATGCACCGAATATAATCCGATTAGGTGATTTTTAACATTTGATCGCCACCGTTCTTTAGGAAGATGATAGAATTGGCAATATTTTAAATTATAACGGTTTAAATTGAATATTCGGAGAATCGAGTTTGCACTTGCTTTTCAATCCTATATATCAAACTTATTTGGTTATGAACCAATCCATTATGCAATAGGATAATGTACGATTGTCAAACGATAGAACACGATTATGATGATCTAAACCGTTCACTTTGTTCTTCTCTTTATTTTAATAACTCTCGTCAAATTTGAAGTCTATCGGATATTGAAAGCCCGTTTATCAGGACATTGATTCATTTATCGACAATTTCTCTCATTAGATCAAGTACACAACGATAATTAAATCGCTTTATTTTTTTCATACATGATATAATCACTCTCACTTAAAATATAGTTGGTTCCGATTCGAAAAAAACTATTGTGATGCCCATTAAGTCGTGCATTATAGGATATTATTGCTCATAGATGCACCGAATATAATCCGATTAGGTGATTTTTAACATTTGATCGCCACCGTTCTTTAGGAAGATGATAGAATTGAAAATATTTTAAATTATAACGGTTTAAATTGAATATTCGGAGAATCGAGTTTGCACTTGCCTTTCAATCCTATATATCAAACTTATTTGGTTATGAATCAATCCATTATGCAATAGGATAATGTATGATTGTCAAACGATAGAACACGATTATGATGATCTAAACCGTTCACTTTGTTCTTCTTGTTATTTTAATAACTCTCGTCAAATTTGAAGTCTATCGGATATTGAAAGCCCGTTCATCAGGACATTGATTCATTTATCGACAATTTCTCTCATTAGATCAAGTACACAACGATAATTAAATCGCTTTATTTTTTTCATACATGATATAATCACTCTCACTTAAAATATAGATGGTTCCGATTCGAAAAAAACTATTGTGATGCCCATTAAGTCGTGCATTATAGGATATTATTGCTCATAGATGCACCGAATATAATCCGATTAGGTGATTTTTAACATTTGATCGCCACTGTTCTTTAGGAAGATGATAGAATTGACAATATTTGAAATTATAACGGTTTAAATTGAATATTCGGAGAATCGAGTTTGCACTTGCCTTTCAATCCTATATATCAAACTTATTTGGTTATGAACCAATCCATTATGCTATAGGATAATGTATGATTGTCAAATGATAGAACACGATTATGATGATCTAAACCGTTCACTTTGTTCTTCTTGTTATTTTAATAACTCTCGTCAAATTTGAAGTCTATCGGATATTGAAAGCCCGTTCATCAGGACATTGATTCATTTATCGACAATTTCTCTCATTAGATCAAGTACACAACGATAATTAAATCGCTTTATTTTTTTCATACATGATATAATCACTCTCACTTAAAATATAGTTGGTTCCGATTCGAAAAAAACTATTGTGATGCCCATTAAGTCGTGCATTATAGGATATTATTGCTCATAGATGCACCGAATATAATCCGATTAGGTGATTTTTAACATTTGATCGCCACCGTTCTTTAGGAAGATGATAGAATTGGCAATATTTGAAATTATAACGGTTTAAATTGAATATTCGGAGAATCGAGTTTGCACTTTCCTTTCAATCCTATATATCAAACTTATTTGGTTATGAACCAATCCATTATGCTATAGGATAATGTACGATTGTCAAACGATAGAACACGATTATAATGATCTAAACCGTTCACTTTGTTCTTCTTGTTATTTTAATAACTCTCGTCAAATTTGAAGTCAATCGGATATTGAAAGCCCGTTCATCAGGACATTGATTCATTTATCGACAATTTCTCCTATTAGATCAAGTACACAACGATAATTAAATCGCTTTATTTTTTTCATACATGATATAATCACTCTCACTTAAAATATAGATGGTTCCGATTCGAAAAAAACTATTGTGATGCCCATTAAGTCGTGCATTATAGGATATTATTGCTCATAGACGCACCGAATATAATCCGATTAGGTGATTTTTAACATTTGATCGCCACCGTTATTTAGGAAGATGATAGAATTGACAATATTTGAAATTATAACAGTTTAAATTGAATATTCGGAGAATCGAGTTTGCACTTGCCTTTCAATCCTATATATCAAACTTATTTGGTTATGAACCAATCCATTATGCTATAGGATAATGTATGATTGTCAAACGATAGAACACGATTATGATGATCTAAACCGTTCACTTTGTTCTTCTTGTTATTTTAATAACTCTCGTCAAATTTGAAGTCTATCGGATATTGAAAGCCCGTTTATCCGGACATTGATTCATTTATCGACAATTTCTCTCATTAGATCAAGTACACAACGATAATTAAATCGCTTTATTTTTTTCATACATGATATAATCACTCTCACTTAAAATATAGTTGGTTCCGATTCGAAAAAAACTATTGTGATGCCCATTAAGTCGTGCATTATAGGATATTATTGCTCATAGATGCACCGAATATAATCCGATTAGGTGATTTTTAACATTTGATCGCCACCGTTCTTTAGGAAGATGATAGAATTGAAAATATTTTAAATTATAACGGTTTAAATTGAATATTCGGAGAATCGAGTTTGCACTTGCCTTTCAATCCTATATATCAAACTTATTTGGTTATGAACCAATCCATTATGCAATAGGATAATTATGATTGTCAAACGATAGAACACGATTATGATGATCTAAACCGTTCACTTTGTTCTTCTTGTTATTTTAATAACTCTCGTCAAATTTGAAGTCTATCGGATATTGAAAGCCCGTTCATCAGGACATTGATTCATTTATCGACAATTTCTCTCATTAGATCAAGTACACAACGATAATTAAATTGCTTTATTTTTTTCATACATGATATAATCACTCTCACTTAAAATATAGATGGTTCCGATTCGAAAAAAACTATTGTGATGCCCATTAAGTCGTGCATTATAGGATATTATTGCTCATAGATGCACCGAATATAATCCGATTAGGTGATTTTTAACATTTGATCGCCACCATTCTTTAGGAAGATGATAGAATTGACAATATTTGAAATTATAACGGTTTAAATTGAATATTCGGAGAATCGAGTTTGCACTTGCCTTTAAATCCTATATATCAAACTTATTTGGTTATGAACCAATCCATTATGCTATAGGATAATATATGATTGTCAAACGATAGAACACGATTATGATGATCTAAACCGTTCACTTTGTTCTTCTTGTTATTTTTATAACTCTCGTCAAATTTGAAGTCTATCGGATATTGAAAGCCCGTTCATCAGGACATTGATTCATTTATCGACAATTTCTCTCATTGAATCAAGTACACAACGATAATTAAATCGCTTTATTTTTTTCATACATGATATAATCACTCTCACTTAAAATATAGTTGGTTCCGATTCGAAAAAAACTATTGTGATGCCCATTAAGTCGTGCATTATAGGATATTATTGCTCATAGATGCACCGAATATAATCCGATTAGGTGATTTTTAACATTTGATCGCCACCGTTCTTTAGGAAGATGACAGAATTGGCAATATTTGAAATTATAACGGTTTAAATTGAATATTCGGAAAATCGAGTTTGCACTTGCCTTTAAATCCTATATATCAAATTTATTTGGTTATGAACCAATCCATTATG
>BRYE01000001.1:10444485-10446985 GCA_030159115.1 Actinidia arguta var. hypoleuca
AAATTATCTGTCAGTTTCTATTTTATTATAATTGGCAAAACTAACTACTTGTCAAAATTAAAAAAATAATGTCTTTTGATGTTATTACCATTTAATCGATGCAATTAGAGTTCATTTTCAAACAAAACTCTAAGGTATCTTAAACATTTAACTTAAAAATAAATTCTAATTACCTCAATTTTAACTTAAAAATGAACATTAATTGTATGAATTAAGACTTTTAAAGATTGATAGCTTTGAAATATTTTATTTTTTTGCAAGAATTAGTTGATTATGTCAATCCTAATAATACAGAGACTTGTATAGGTTTTTAATTGTGATAAGATCAAAATTTTAAAATTTAATTTGTTATAATTAAAATTATAAGTTTTAATTTATTAATGATGTTAAACCCTGAATTTTTTTTTCTTTACTCAAATAAAAAGTGAATTGTAATCTTGTTTAATATATGTCAAAATAAAATTTGGGTAACTTATGTCAATGCTTTGGTCCCTTGTGTACTAATTTTCTCATTTTTGTTTTATAATATATACAATTGAATTTTATATGGTCTTTTATTAATGACAAATATTTTCTTGTAAGTTTTTTTAATATAAAAAGATTTTAAAGTATTTTTGTCTTTAATATCGGTGGTGGGTCTGAGTAATTGTAAATGTAGTTCTTTCATAATATGTTAGTAATAGCAAAACTTTATTAAGTTGGATCGATGATCGATATCAAAGACTAAAACAATTAAAAACCCTTTTTATAATAAAAAAATTAAAAATATATCTATTGTTGTGGTAAAAATCTGGGAGAGCAACTAACAGTCAGAATTGCTCCTTGACCTTGGCACTGGACCTCGGCTAAAGCAGGGGCGACCTGCGTAGCAATGAATAAACGTGATCGACCGGGGTGAGGCCGCTCAAAACCTCTCCTGCGTATGAATCATACCAAGATAATCAGGAGATAATTAAAGGCAATATGAATGAGCACAATAGTAAAAGTATTTTTGGTGCCTATGTTGAGCGTACCTTTTTGTAATAGGGAAGCAACCTTTATATAAACGGAGTAATGAGCCGTGTAGGTGGATTACGGCGAGTTCCTCGGAAGGATATGTATGGGAGAATATCCCAAAAGTATCGGAGATAACATAGGAGGCTGCCAATTGGTGAACAACCCGCATTATAGGTGTCGTGGTGGAGTTGGAGATTATTGGAGATAGTTTTCTTGTCGAGGTGGAACTCTCACGGAGGTGGACTCTGATCAGGTAAAGAAAAAATAGAGGAGTCTCATGATGACAGACTTCTAATCGAAGATAGAGTCCTTTTGGAGAATCAAGTCTTCACGGAGATGGCCTCTGACTCAGCGAGATAGATTACCTCGCCCTATGGCGATCTGGAGAGCAGTTTATGTGTAATCGAGGTAAAGCTCAGTTGTTTTTAACAATTAAGGCGACTAGGTATGTGGACGCTTTGAACCCTCGGGCAACATGCACCACTTAGAGGGGTGGTGTTTATATTTGGTTTATATTTTCCACATCAGTAGCCCCCTACTCGAAGTGCCGAGATATTCGGGATCTTTGAGTAACCATTAAGTGGCAATTCTTGAACCACATAGGCATACATTAATTACACCTCTCTCCAGTGGGACACGTGGATGAGGGTATTAACTTCTACAATAAAGTCAGGAAAAAATAGCGGTGCATTAATGATGACTTTTGGCGGGATAGACGGCCCACTAGGGAAGGATTTTGGCTGGAAAGGCGGTTATGAGCTCGAAATTCAAAAAGTCGCGCAATCTTAGACGTTGAAACAGATGGATCTCAGCCTTTGGTACTTCCTATATATAGGGGGACCCATCCATTCATTTATACCTTTCTGCTCCTGTTACCAAACCACTACTACCGTTTAGATTTTCTCCTCGCCCCCATTTGTGGTTGCCATCTTACCTTTTAACACGGTAAGTACCTTAGTTTATACTTTTATTTTTGTAGTTTATGTCCCATAGGCCTGAAGTGGTTAGTCCATCAGGCTTGGATTCCTTGCCTTATTGGATATCCGACCACCTAGGAGAAGGATCGTCATACATTATTGATGAGGTAAAACAATTCCCTAGATCGCCCATGGAAGAACCATCAGCCCCTGAGGTCGCCCCCTAGCCGCTATTCACCCCTTAGTAGAAAAAAAGAAAATAATATCATGACTCTTGAGGAGTTAGACTTACTTAGGGAGATTTATTCCTTTCCTCAAAGCGTACAGGTTAAACTTCCCGAGGAAAACGAAACAATACTTTCAACTCGCCCTAGAGAGGTGGCCTTTTATGAGGCCTCTTTTTAAGCGGGCCTCCGCTTTCCTATTCATCCTACCATTAGATTAATTTTAATATTTTATAATATTTGTCCAGCTCATCTCGTCCCTAACGCATGGCGAAGTATCGTCTGTGCAATGGCGTTGTGGCGAGTGTATAAATATTCTATGACTATTTCCGAGTTTAGAAATATATTTTCCCTTAATAATAA
>BRYE01000001.1:10521985-10526985 GCA_030159115.1 Actinidia arguta var. hypoleuca
TTGCAATCATTTGTGTAGATGAGTTATTGGAAAGTTGTAAGTGTGTCAGTGTGTGAATATTGGTCATTTGTACTTGACACCCTCATTTTTTTAAATATATGGCTTTATTCTTTATTCCTTTGTAAATTGAGAGAGACCAAGGTTGACCACAATAATTATTGGGTGACAAAAGAGAATGTATTTCCAGATGTTCATAATTTTTACGTTTGGATTGGATTGGATTGAAATCATGATTATTTGTTCAATCTTACGTTCAGAATGAATTGATACGAAATGAATAATTCATGATTATTTGTCCAATCAAGAATTATATTCGCAAGCTAGCAATCCGATTCGCAACCTTCTTATGTTGATTTTAGATTCTAGGCTCAACTCATACAAAAAAAAATGTTATCACAGAAGAAATCAACTTTTAAATTGTGGATGGAAATTGAAAATTGTTGTAATGATTATTGATTTGGATTGCAGTAATTATAACTAGAGAATAGCGTTGAACTACAAAAGTTGAAAATCGACTACCTCTTTGAAAAATATCTATTATGCCTTCACTTTTTTTAAGGAAAAATAAGATTGATTTTTCAACGACTTGAGACTAGTAGAGGACATTTTAGCTTTCACGTACCCTAGTGTCTTTAGATTTCGTCCAAAAATAATTCTGTTAGCATAAAGCTAAAATTAATTTTGATGATTAGCATTAACGAATGAGGTTTAAAAAATTTATTAAAAAATGACGTTAAAGAAATAAAATCGAAAGTCAAATCACCTCACGTGTTACAAATATTCAATACTCAATCATTTGACTCAAAATAGTGTTTCGCAAGTTTGTTTTGAGAACATACACGCATGCATAGTTTGAAAATGTGATTTGGATTTAAAATACTTGACTCACTCAAACGAAAGAAAAAATTCAATTGAACTTAGAAGAATCAATACTCACTCAAAATGCGATCCGATAGTTCCAACAAATCATAATCAATGTTAGAATGCAAATAAAACTTGTAGAATTATCAAATTATGTCCCAAACTCATTTTGAGCATTTAACAAGTTTAATGTTTGAAGCATATAGTTTGACTGCTACAATTGTCACAAGTTCGGTGATCGAAGTTGCAAGGCATTGACCAAAGATTTTGAGTGCCACTTAAAATGAACAGGCATCGACTGAAGAAAGTTCGGTCGACCGAAGTTAGGCAAATTCTCGACCGAAGTTTTGAGTAGCCTTGGGAATCAAAGAAGCATCGATTGCAGTTGAAGTTTGGTCAACTGAAGTATCGACATAAGTTTGAACTCTTGATCCTGAGCGTCCAGATCAAGGTCCAACAACCCAGCTAGTTAGGTGCATTTAATGCTGCAACAATCATATTTCAACTTGGACTATAAATGCACCCCTTGAGGTGGTTGGGAAGCAATTGAAGAGCAAATCAAAGTGTATTAATTTCTCCTAACATCTTGCATTCAATTCTTCAACTCCTTGATCATTCTTTGAGCTAAATTTGTAAGATCAAGAAGAGAGAAATCATTCTAGAGATCCTTGATTGTATTTATTATTCAACTAGAGTGTTTGTGAGCATTCATTACTACAACATAAATCTTTTGAGAGAATCACCTTGAGTGATTGATTCTAATCCAAGAGAGGGGTGTTCTCTTGAAAACTAAAAAAGTTCTGGTGGAAGAAGATTGTAAAGGTTTGCAAGCACATGAAAGCTTGTGAAGATAGTGAAAACCCAAAGAGGCATTGGAGAGTGGATGTAAGCAACGTTTGATCGAACCACTATAAATCCATTTGCACTATCTCTTCTCTTACTCTCATTATATTTGCTCACTTGCTCTATTGAGCGTGTATTAGATTTATTATTAATTAAATTTTAATTGCCCATTAATAATAGCAAACTTATTTCACCCCTCACCCGCGGCACCATATCTTAGCAAATCCACTTTTGCTTTTCTTGTTTTTGTTTTCTACTTCTAAAAACCAAACAAAAAGGAAACAAAAAAATGCAAATCAAGAAATTGCCAAGCAAGCCCACATTTAAAAATTAATCGAAAAAGGCAACTCTCCAAAATTGTGGTTCCCACCTGAAAATGCAACATTGTTACTGAGGATACTTGGATTGGGTGACAAAAGGAGGGTTAAGATCCTCTAAAGTGGGAGTTTTTCTGAAGTGACCATGGAGTGATAAAAACGATGTCATTTTGATAATACTTAATTTTTTTCTGGAATGTTTAAAACGACGCTGTTTTATTTATCAAAGCGACATTGTTTTGATTTTACTAAAATTTTTTGGTTTCATCTCTCTCTCTTTCGCCCTGCTTCAAAACCCTAGTCGCCACATAGAAGTACGTGCCGTTTCCTCCCTCTGTGACCGAACCAAAAACAGACGGTGTCTGGCAAGTTGAAGGGTTTGTAGTTGTACAAATCGATCTTGTTGATCGCATCAAAGCCAAATCGGCGATCGTCGTTGTTCTTGTGGGTGAGGTAGGAGCAAACGAGTTGTTCCTCCGAAGGGTGGAATCGACAACCTGTCGACAGCAAGATCGATGGTGGTTTGGGATTTGAGGGATCTCCCATGACTGGGAAAGAAAGAATTTGTTTGTGCAATTTTTAGAGAGAGAAAAGCGAGAGGAGAGAGAGAGAGTTTATAGAGAGATAAATAAAAAAATTTCAGCAAAATCAAAACGACGTCGTTTTGATAATTAGAACGACATCATTTTGAATACTTCATACAAAATTTTCAGTATTATCAAAACGACATCGTTTTGATCACTTCAGGAACACTCTAGGAAACTCCCACTCAAGAGGAAATTCCAATTCAACTTAAAAAAATCAGCTTCTAACTCCCTTTTTAGTTTCCGAAAAAAACACTTAAAACCTGTTTTTAGATTTTCTATTATTTTAACAAACACTCAAAATTACTTTTGTAAAATCTATTTAAAATCTGCGGAGCAGAAGTTTTCGCGGCACCGTATCTTAGCCAATCCACTTTTGCTTTTCTTGTTTTTGTTTTCTACTTCTAAAAACAAAACAAATAGGAAACAAAAAAACAAAAAAGATGCAAATCAAGAAGTTGCCAAGCTAGGCCACATTCAGAAATTAATCGAAAAAGGCAACTCTCTAAAATTGTGGTTCCCACCTGAAAGTGCAACATTGTTACCGAGGATACATGGATTGGGTGACCTATCTACCTATCCAATTCCAATAAACAAAAAAAATATTAGAGGGTCAAAAGTCAAAAACAGTAGTAAAAGAAAAAAAACAATCAATAAAAAACCATTAAAGGGTCAAAACCAAAAAAAACACCAAAATAAAAAATAAAAAATAAAAAATAAAACATAAAAAAAATCCAATTAACAAAAATCAAAAACACCAAAGTAAAAAAGGCAGAAAAAAAAGGTGATGGTCGATTCGGACACGATTTGTGCGCGTCTAAAATACGGGAGTCATCCGAATATTGTGCCACCTCAGCCACACAACCCCTTATCTTAAAACTGTAATAACACTTTATCACCTTAAACTATTTATGTTTTCACTTAACCCCCCCTAAACTAAAAATTCTTACAAATCACCCCCTCAAACTATCGGAAATGAAACTAACCCCCTACGTTGTTAATAAAAAATATAGAATTACTAATTTACCCTTAACTTTATTTAGGATTACTTATGTTTTACCCCTTAAACTATTCACATTTTTTATTTTACCCCCTTAAACTTTAATTTACATTTCATCACTCTCTCTCCCTCCTATCCTATGACAAACCTTACCTTTTAACACTCCAGTATTGATAAATTATATTTTTTACCCTTACTAAGGCCCTGCAACTTCACTAATGTCTTTCTTATAGATACATTTGTATATATATAAGTGTATGTATTTATCTATACATATATAATACTCTCTCTATTAATATATCATAAAAATAGATACGTATTAAAATGGGATGTATCTTGTCTATATTAAATTAGTTCGCTTTGGTTCAAATTTACAAATGAAATAAATATTAAATACCTAATGATTTTAGATGAAATCTCCCAAAGTTCGCATGCCCTCTCTCATAATTTTTTTTTTTTTTTTTTTATATTCTTGGTCTTTTTTTTTTTTTTTGCATTGTATAATTTTTTATATAAGTAAGAAACATTCTAAAAAAAGTGAATAAAATTTGTGGTATTGATAATAAATTCTGAATTTTTCATAAAGAAAGAGAGAGAGAGATGGGTATGTAGGGGGTTTTGTGGGTTCTTGTTGTGTGTTGGATATGGGATGAATGAGTATCTATAGAGTGGATAAAAATTATGAGATTTCTTAGATCCTTGAATCTTGGAGAGGGGGTGAAAATGTTGGTTTATTGTGGGTTTGATTTTGGGTGTAAGTGAATATCCAAAAAATAGATAAGATTTGTAATTTTTCTTTGAAATCTTAAATTTATGGATGACCTCTAACGTTTCTTAGTTTAAGGGGGTAACATGAAAAATGTGAATAGTTTAAGAGAATAAAGTATAATAAAATCAAGGGGTATTTTGGAGATTTTTTATTTTAATGCTATTTTTAACCTACCACTGATAAAAGTTTTAATTGGCAAATTATAATAGTTTAAGGGGGTGACTTGTAAATGTTTTTAGTTTAAGTGAGTAAAGTGAAAAATATGAATAATTTGAAAGGTTGATTCATGAAGGAAGCTTCTCATTTGTACGGGTAAAAATGAAAAATTATATGCCCACGAAAACTGGAAATTAAAATACAGCAATGATATTGTCCTAAAATTTGAATAAAAAAAATATAATTCAAAATAAAATATTCAAATTTACTTAAATGTGTAAGGTCACATAACCAAATCAATTTAGGTCATTCATCTTGAATTCAAATTTTTTTTCTTAATCCAAATTCGGCTGCCTTAGAATTACTCATTAATATAAGTAAAATTTATAAAACTGGAAGGAATGAAAAAACTTGAGATAATTAAAGATGAACAAAAACTGAATCCATCTGTTTGATTGTTGTTTTTAAAA
>BRYE01000001.1:10544485-10559485 GCA_030159115.1 Actinidia arguta var. hypoleuca
GACAAAGGGTTTTAATTGTGACTAGATTAAAACTCTATAGTTTAAATTATTAAATTAAAACTACAAAGTGTATTTTGTTACAAAAATCAAAACCTGGGGTTTTCTTTATAATTTTCCCAAAATTTTCAACAAAGTCAACATCCAAACAAAACCTTCATATACTGAACTTGAAAGCAAAACAATAGTAATCAAGATTAGAACAATCTGTTCATTGATCTTCTCTAAAATGTATTAGGCTCTGTTTGGATCTCAGATTTGTGGGCAAATTTGTAGAGGGAAAATAAACTAATTTAAAAAAAAATTATTAGATAAACATACATATACTGTTTTCCCTATCTTTTCCCCTTTTCTCCACAAATCCAACACCCAAACACAGCCTTAAAAGAAATTTTAACCTGGAAGCAACCCCATGAGGCCAGAGCTGATCTGAGCTTTTCCAATTCATTTTCCACTTCGTCTCTGGAGAAATGCAAAGAATATGAAGATTCTGAGAAGAGACTGACATCAACGGCTGGGATTGAAGCTAGGGGAGGGCAAGTTTGTATGGGACCAAAAGGGCTGTCTCTGACAATATATGGAGGTGGGGGTTCATCACCATCCATGGATATCTCTTGCACACTTTTGGAAAGTGACACCATTTTTTCAGGCTTGGTTGGGGTTTCAGTAGCAGCCATTTTTTGAAACTGCAAGTGAGAGAGAGAGAGAGTTTGGTGATGGTTATTTTATTTTATTTTATTTTGTGTGTGTGTGTGTGTGTGTGTGTGGGCGGGGGGGGGATGATTAGAAGGCCTTTGATGGAAGCAAATTTGGACTGTTCTCACGTGGGGGATTGGAAAGGGTTTAATTATAATAAACAAGGATTATAAAACTTGATGAATCCATTATTTTCCCTTGCTTTCCTAAACTTCTCTTTAGTTAACATGTTATCGCTGTCACTAATCACACCTGCTTGATAAGTGATGAATAAAACTAACTATTATAATTATTTGAAATTAATGTTTTGAAAATCGGATCGGATTGATCCTGTTCAACCGGTCCAAAAAATGCTCTGGTCAACCCTCTAAATCTGTTTTGGTTAAAATCCGGTCAAATTTAGTAAAAACCGCGGTTAAACTGGGATCCGATGATTAAACTAGTCATTGGACCTTCCGGGTTCACTGTTTTAAGAAAAATTTTATATTTTAATTTTAAAATTTTAGGTTTTAAGTATAAAAACTAGTGTAGAAAAATAAGAGATATTTTATTACTATTAATAAATTAATTAATGACATAATTATGACATCACAGGTCAATAATGGTTGACCCGACAGTTAAACTAATGACCCATGACTCAATCTCTTTTTCGATTCGCTCGTCAGTCCGATTTTCAAAATATTGATTGAAATAATGGGCTCGATTCACCAAAGTTTCATGTTCAATTTTGAATTAAGGTTATGTGCAATGCCATGAATCTCTGTGACAAGTTTGAGACAATAACCAAGGCACAATTTAAAGGACACGGATTATGTGTCTAGTGTGTTTCTTGTCCTTTATTTGTATTAATTTTTGGTTTTATTTTATTTTCGTTTTTGGCACAATTTTGCTTTCTGCAAATGGCCAAGAACAACTTTAAAAAATTAATAATTATTTTTTTTTTTAACTTTTATTTTTGAATAATTATTTTTTAATATAGCTTTGATTACAACAAATACCTTAATAACATTTTTTAACTTTATGTGATGCTGGGTGACAAGTGGGTTGGTAGCAACTACAGTGATGGTGACTGTGATTGTAGGGATGAGAGAAAATCGAACGCAAATAAAGAACGTAGCTGACAAGCGGTTCCTGATGATTTTACACTATTCGGTCGAGCTTGCAAAACAACAACAGTGAGAAGGACTGTCCAAAGTTATTTCGGAGATGACTCTCTAACGGTTAAGTTAGTGACCGGAAAGAAGAGAGAGAATAGAGCAAGAGTAAGATTCTTGGTTCTGGTCTTAAAGATAATAAGTTTGGAGAGAGAGAGAAAGAGAGAGTCAGTATTGCTTACTTGTGAGAGATGGTATGTCCTCTTTATAGCGTAGCTCGACGTGTGTGAGGATGCACCAACTACCATATCAACGAGTAGGCAGCAGACCCGATCATACCTCTAAGACGTGGTTGGTAGCTAGCCTATTGCATTATTGGTGTTTGAGCCCAAGCTATAGAAAACTCCGTTAGAATAAGCCCATTAACCGACCGAACTTGCTATGAAGCGACAGTCCAGCGGTGGTGCTTGTTAAAGCTCGACCAAGAGTGAAACATTATATTTTATCCTTTTATAATTGCCGTCAACTTGCATGAGCTTGGTTGACAACTATAGAGGTTATGTGAGTTGGTTGCCCAAGAATCTTAGTCTGAGGTAGCCCAGACGTAGGAGTTCGATAATGCTTGCAAACTATCATTTTCGAGCCACGTGTTAGTGTCTGATTTGTTATGGAGCTATGTTAGGGCACGAAACTCGAAACGTCGCACCTAACCTTAGGCACTATTTGGGAAAAAAATGGAGCAATTTGAGTTCTCCTATAAATAGGGAACTCGAATTGACCTACTGTTCACCTTGCATTCTGAGCATTCTAGAGAGAGAAATTGAGAGAGCGAATCAGAGCAACAACAAATCACCACCGTTGTTCCACCGCCATCTTTGACAGCATCGCCATCGCCGATGACCTTGTTATCCTTCACCGATCATCTTAGAACAATCGTTGTAAGTCCCATTTATAGTTTTTCACAATGTCTTTCAATTTCTTGCTTCTTATGTTTGGATTTCTTTAGAGTTAGTCGTGATGACTGTCTTTTGGTTTAGAATTGCACTTTTCATAGTATAGCTTCTAAAATGCTTGAGTCATTTGTTTGAGTTTGTCATGGCCGCTCGTCCAACATTAACGAGCGGCTATTGAGCTTCTAGAAAAAACGAGGGCTCTAGGTTGCCCTTTGATCTATTTTCACTATCGATTTGTGTTTGTGCGGCTAGATCTCATAGTGATAACTCAGTGGCGATATACGGTTAGGTTTTTGCCCCCAAGTCATTCGTGAGCTGAGAGAACATCAAGGCGCATGAATGACATAAGTGACTCTTAAAAGCACACCATAGCTTAGGCGTTGTATAGCTAAGTCACGTGGGGTAGAGCTCAAAACTCGCATGTAGGTCGGGTAGCTTTGCCCATGTACGATATTTGCTATTAACCCAAACTAGGCTATAAGCTCAAACTGATAGGATTTTGTTTTATTTCAGAATATGGAACTTAATAGAGCTTAGCAGTTAGTGCAAGACGACGCTGCCTTAGCGAGGTTTAGGAGTGATCTCGAATGACGTTCTTATAAAGCGACCCAATCCAAATGAGGTAGTTGCCATGGTGCAAGGGTACGACGGAGGTGATCCATCAAGCAGACTTTGGTTTGCTGTCAGTCTGATGCTGAAGGAAGTGATGGCTCGTTGTGGCCTCACCTTTATGCAAGTCTCCATAAATTTCATATGTGTTATACTCGCCATTAGGGCTGTTCAAATATCTGATCCACCCGCCAATCTGACCGACTTGAACCGACCCAAAGCAAACTCGACCAAAACCACTCACTCTACGAGTGAATAAAAGGTGAATTTTAACTAACTCGACCACATTCAGTTCGGGTGTCAGGCCATTCAATTAACCAACTCGACCGACCAACCCGACAATATTACACTAAAATTCACAATTTTCACCCAAATCGACCAAACCCAGTATTGGATCGGAATCAGGTCCAAACTTCTCCAATACGATCAATCGATTTGGGTGTCGGGTAACCCCAAAGCTAATCCGATTCGACTCGTGAACACCCCTACTCGCCATCGACACCTTAATGCGACGATAGAAGCTACCATTCTCTGCCTCTAACTTGCCAATCGTTTACACCGTAGTTCTGCTGAAATGGAAGCCCAATATGAACCTTTTTACGGGGAACCATTACCTTAATCTTAAGAATAGTCAGCTGGTAAATGAGAACCCATATAAGAACCTATATTTGGATGAGTTTGTTTAGGTCTCGAGAAATTGGGAGTTCCGCCCCGATGTGATGGGTTGTGGTCCTTCTTGAGAACAAACGGAAGTATGTGGATGATGGTAAGGTCTTATCTTAGTCACACGCCCACACTTTTGTTGTATTTCATTCTTACAAATATCTAATCATGTTATAACTGGTTGCATCTCAGTTCGTTTATTCTGCAAGCTTCAACAATCACTACAACATCCATTTTGAGCAGTGCAAGGCTGCGATTCGGCACATCAACAATAGCCATGAACCTCGTGATGTTGCCACCTTGCTGCAATACGAACCAATCTACCGCCACACTATCCTTCCATTGAGTTGCCAAGCTTAGTCAACTTGTCTTGCCCCCACTCTAGATCTAAGCCTATAAATCCTGCCCAACATGCTCAGTCCTTGAGCTCCGATGATTGAACTATCAGTAATTGGATAAACGCTAGAGATGCAAACTTTGTCAAATAGGAAAAGAAGAAGGAGGCATACTCTAGTAGCTCGATCTCGATTCAACTTTCAAGAAACTTACTGCAAGCTGCCTTTGCTGAGGAAGATTAAGAGGTAGAAGAGGAAGAAAAAGTTGCTCAGGGTGGTAACCTAGCCGCAACCAATCTAATTTAGGTGTCGAGCTCGGACACGAAGCCCCCGGGGTTATCATACTATCCTCGATTTTGGAAGCTACAAGGGAAGAGGTTGAATGCTCTTTTTAGGAAGAAGAAGAAGAAGAAGAAGAAGAAGAAGAAGAGGTATCAAGCTCGGCCACTGCCATGCCTCCAAGATTGCTAAAGATCATAAGGAAGCCTGGAGCGAGCCAATAGAAAGAACAGGCTTCCCTCCTGATGAGAGTCATAAATTGTAAATTTTAGTCGAATTCCCTTGCATTTTAGCTTTCTTTTGTATTTTATTTGTTCAATTTAATTATTATTTTGCACGTATAGATTTTAAATAATTTTAAATGTAAAAAGGAGCATTAAAGAGATCAAAAGACTTAAAAAAAACTAGCTTTGAATTGCTGAAGTTGTAAAGCTCAGGAACCAGTAGCTTCATGGTAGAGTGAAATCCTGCTATGAATGCTTCATATTCTGCTTTATTGCTCATCGCGAGAAAATTCAACCTAAGGCAATGCTCAAAGACTACCCCTCAAGGCTTTTCAGCACCACTTCTGCTCCTGCACTTAAGTTATTTTTGGCCCCATCGACGCACATTTTCTAGGACTTGGATTAATCAATTTGAGGTGGTTCCTAAAGAACTTTTGGAGCCTTAGGGATACACTCAGTTTCAGCTTCCGATGATGTTCCTATCCAGCTCTTCTTCTCCTTGTGTGCAGATACGGAATAACCCTATTTTGGACTCACAATTCAAGGCGAGAACTCTGCAACAAAATTAGCCAAGACTTAGCCCTTAATCACTGTCCTTAGAAGAAACTTGATGTCAAGCTTTTTGAGCTCAACAACCCATTTGGATAGTCTCCTAGATAAGTTTGCCTTATTGAACATGTTTTTCAAGGGGAACTAGGTGTATACTACAATTGGGTGATCTTGGAAGTAGTGCATGAGCTTTCTAAAAGTAATGACCAAAGTCAGAACGAGCTTCTCCAATGACAGGTACCTCGTTTGGGAATCTATAAACGTCTTACTAACAAAGTAGATCGGATGATGCTCTCCATCTATGTCCTTTAGCAACACTGAGCTAACGGCGTGCTCAACAATGACTAGATAGATGTAGAGTAACTCTCCCTAATCCAGGGTGGAGAGAAGTGGTAGCTTGGTCTAGTATTCCTTGAACTCTTGCAATATGAGCTGGCACTTGTCTCCCCCCCCAAAACAACAACAACAACAACAACTTATTTTTGTGAAGGAGTTGAAAAAATGGGCAGCACTTTCTCTCTTGCTCTTTCATGTTCGAGCCAACAAGAAAGGAGCATTCATAGCTTGGCTCATTAAGCTCATAGTGAATTAAGTCTTCAACTACTTTGTCTTCCAGGGTTCTTCCAACATCATCCAGCACTTCCCTCTCATTCTCCATGAACTGCATTTCTTTCATGGCTATTTTAGTGCTCACCGTGGTTAGGTAGCATTGCTTGGCTATAACTTGAACCATGTAAAGCATTTTTTCACCCTTGGGGATGACAAATTTAATGACCTAGTACAGTGTGGAGGCGTCTCCCATCATCTTGTGAAGCCAATCTCGACCAACGATCACATTATAGGAAGAGAAAATATCAACCACTACAAACTCGATTTCCAACTCTTGAAAATCGACTCGGACTTTGAAGATCAAGTTCCCAAGGACTAGTCAGCTTGAGCATTGATCCCGACTAATGGAGCTTGAGTCGGCTTTAAATTAGCCATATTTAACTTTAATTGTTTACCTAAATCATAATACATCACCTCAACCGAACTGTTGGAGTCCACCAGAATTCATTTGACGTCGTAACCATGGATTCATAGTTGGATGACAAAGGAATTGTTATGGGGGTGCTGGACCTGGGTGTGATTTGCCTTGGTAAAGGTGATGTTTCCTGGCTTAGATGAGCTCTGTCTTGGTTTCTTATCAGCTAATGGACCGAGGACCTCATTCAATTGCTTGATAATGCAGATCTCCCTCGAATCCCATTCTCAAGCTTGGGATCATGTGGACCCTTGATCATGTGAAAAGTTCTGATGGGGAGGTCTTCCTCCAAGGCATTGTTTGCATCTTCTCTTTCTTAGTAAAACCTTGGATTAAGTATAACCTTGGTTTCCTCTGCCTTTGTCTTTTCTTGATCAACGAACTCCAATAAGTACTCTACCTACACCAATTGATCAAATAAAGACTTCAAGGCTCAATAATTTTATGTCTTGTGCCCCTTCTATTCGTGGTAGGCACACTTTCATCGTTGTTTTCTTTTGTTCAGATCCCTTCTCATTGGGAGAGGATTCTTATAGTACGACTTATTTTGGATCTTGGCAAAGAGCTTGTAGATCAGTTCTTTGAAGACTATATGGACTCCCTACCTTTCCCGTCATGCGCGCTCTTTCGCTCTTTCCTGCGCTGTTTGCATGAGCTCTCTCCTCGAAAGGACATCCCTGTCGCTCGTTAAGCCTACTTAACATCTTACTCCAACCTAGCGTGCATCTCCACCCAGGACATGAGGTCTCAAAGGTCAGTTAGGGGGTTAAGTGTAAGGTTTTGAAAATAATTTTTTTATTATGGTGCATAAGTGACATCATCGTACGATGTGTGTGTATATAGATAGATAGATATGTGTGTGTGTGTGTGTACAAAAATATTGGTTTTGAAAATAAGTTAACCCATTAAATTTAATTGGGTTACTTGGGATGTTGTTGGACTTAAGCATATTTTGTCTTGGGCCATTGAGTATGGGCCATTGTAATTGCTATTGGGCTTGTTGCTGGGCTTATGTGTTCGTGGTTTATTGAGTGCCCGATCTACCGGTAGCCTTAGGATCACTACCGGTAGTAGATGAATCAAATTTCTTCTCTATATTGCCTTCTACCGGTAGTACCCATTTCACTACCGGTAATGAGCATTCTTACTTCGTCTCTGGATTGTTGTCGACCGATAGTACTCTTATTCACTATCGATAGTGAATACGTTGACTTTGCTTCTGGAATGCTATCTATTGGTAGTACCCATTTCACTACCGGTAGTGATTATCCTAATTTAACCACTAGAATCCTGTTTATCGGTAGTACTCAAACCCCTACCGGTAGTCACTTGCCTTGGTTTCCTAGTTTTCACTTTAGTTCCACATTGTTGTGTCCGGATTCCTTTGGGTTGTTTACTTATAGAAGTACTCTATACTTATATTGCAAATGTTGTCGAATTCATGTTCTAATTGCATGTGAAATTATTTTGAAATAAATGCATTAAATTGTTTTACTTATAGGATATGCTGAATTTGGTACATTGTGTACTCGGAATAAGATGACTAACATTAAGCCTGAGGTGAAAGACCTAGATAACAACCACGCGAGAGGTAATGTTAAAGCCTTCGGTTAGTGACCGAGAAGGTGGCCGGATATTGGGAATGTTAAAGCATTCATTGAAAGTCCAAGAAGTTGGCCGAATATTGTCTCATATGCTTAATGCATGATGTGGCCGGTTAGGTACTAGCCTAGGTGTGTCATTTCAGATAAAGAATTACGATTTGAGAATGGTTGAAAAGCATTAGTGCTTATTGGTTTAAAAATCATGAATTGAAAAAGCATGTTTTGGATATGAAAGGATGTATAGTTTACATGTATCACGTTTTACATTGCGTAAATATGATATCATGTGTTTTCCATCATATACGTATGAATCATGATTTTTGACTTGAGACGTCAAGCCCGTTGTTAAATCTTTTTCAAGGTAACTCACATTTACTATAAAATGAATTTCAAGTACCGAGGTCTATCTTGATTCTTGAGGCATACGGGTGCCGTTTGTCTATTGTTTTTTGAAAGACTTATAAATATATATTTTTGGAATTGTAATATTCTTTTGGCCCAATTTGGGCATTGTGAATGGGTTATCATTCTTGTTTTGTATTTGATAGCTCATGGAGAGCATGGTCCCACGGGAGGAATTGATTTTACTCTGATGTAATGATAGTATATGTCATATTGTTTTAGTTGACTTTTCTTTATTTGGAGTTTTGCTCACATGGTCGGGTCTTGTGTTATTCGGGATGTGTCAACATGGTATCAGAGTTTTAGGTTCGAATACCTATGAGCTGTGGGGTGATTATACCACAATTGTTTTCAAGTCTAAGTGTTGAGTAATAACGTGAGTGTGCTATCTAAGTATTGCGTAATAACATGACCATATGTGCTACATTTTATTGATTTACGTATTGTGGAGTAATGCATTGACTTAATCATAAATGAATATGATTATATTATTATTTTCTTGTGGCATCGTGTAGAACATGCCACCAAGTCAAGCTATAGGTCACGCTAGACCATTGCGTAGAGCTCATGGGGCTCGCGGGCCCCGTGAAAAGGGTGATGGTGAGAATCACCAAGAGTTGGTGATTGGAGGAGGAGCCAATGCTCTTGGAGGAAATGTTGTAGGGAACGCTGGAGGTGCTCCACCTACAGCATTTGGTGGCGCCGAATTTATGCAAAGGGTATTCACTGCCATCGAGCAGGTGGTAAGGAATATGATGCAAGCAATGCAGGTGCCAGTTAGAGCCACAAACACTAGGGTAACTACGGCCATGAAGGCCTTTCTTCAACTTCGCCCATTGACTTTTCTGGACAAACCGGATCCTTTGGTGGCAGAGGATTGGTTGGAACAAGTCACTAGGGCCTTAAATACGAATTACGAGTCTTGTTTGCCTCGTACCAATTGCAAGAGGATGCTCTCCAATGGTGGAAGACCGTGGAGGAGAATGTGGCAAAGAAGTGGGAGCCATTTAAGAAAGCTTTCTTAGATCAGTATTTTACGGATACAGCTAAGAAGGCGTTGAGAATGAAGTTCATCAATCTAGCTCAAGAGAGTATGATTGTGGCCTAGTATGAGGCCAAGTTCACTAGTTTGTATAAATTTTCTAAAGCGTTTGTGTCGACGGATGAAGAGAAGGCAAAACAATTCATGCGGGGGCTTAGGCCATCCATAAGGAACATGCGGGGAATTTGATCAAGGTGTACTCAACAATGGTTAGTTCAGTGGTGGCTATTGACAAGACATTGAATGAAATTAGGAAGATTACAAATCCAAAATCCCAACGCGAGGGTACTAGTGTACAATCGGAGGGTCGCTTTCCAAAGAAGCAAAAGATTCCTACATCGCAGCAGCAGTATGCTACTAAGTCTTAAACTATTCTTTCAGTAGTGCCATAAGCTCAGTTACCCCAAGAAGGATTGACATGTTTTGGGTGTCGCAAAGGAAGAACAACCAGGGAGCTATAGGGTCTCAACAACTTACTCAGTCAGTTGAGGCCTCTAGGGCCACTCCAACATTTACACCGACACAACCTTCTTATCAGTTCGGACCACCGACTTTGTGTTAGCAGGGTCAGAGGACTCAAGGGCAAGTTTACGCTATGACATCGACAGTTGAACCGTCAGGGACAACAGGACAACAGGAATCACAATTTGATACCTCTATTGTACAAGGTACTTTTCTCGTGTTTAATTCGTGGGCTCGTGTTCTCATCGACACGGGAGCATCTCATTTATTCATCTCATCATCTTTTGCCTTGGCATTGGGATTAGAGATAGAGGTGTTAGATTCAGTACTTCTGTCAGACCCCCCAGTTGGAGGTAGATCGACCTTGAGATGAGTTTGTATATCTTGTGAGGTTGAGATCACCGATCAAGATTTCGTGTTCGATTTTATTGTGTTAGACATTATTAGTTTTGATGTAATCTTTGGTATAGATTGGTTAACTGGCTATCGTGCTATGATAGATTGTTTACAGTATCGGGCTACTTTTTGTACACCCAAGGGTAACCTTTTTCACTTCGTAGGAGATCGGGGTAGTAGATTTAACCCATCACCTACTGGTATAGGAGACCCGGGGAATTAAATTTTCTCTTATCAACTTGTTTTGTCGACGAGGGTGGTGTAATTAATGTGATTTTGCCACCGTTGTTTGCAAATTCCCAGATGTCTTTCCGGAAGATTTGACGGAGTTACCACTGCACCGGGAGATTGAATTCTCCATTGATCTTATACCGGACACCATGTCCATTTTTGGACCACTGTATCATTTTGCACTGGAAGAGTTGTAAGAGTTGAAGGTTCAGATTCAAGACTTGTTGGTTAAGGGTTTTATCCGACCTCACCATGGGGAGCTTCAACTTTGTTCACGAAAAAAAAGGACGAATTGCTTTGAATGTGTGTTGATTATCGACGACTGAATTGTGTAACGATAAAGAACAAGTATCCACTTCCGATGATTGATGATTTGTTTGATCAATGGGTTTGAGCTATTTCTCAAAGATTGACTTGAGGTCAGGTTATCATCAGTTATGGATCAAGAGAGAGGATATTACGAAGACGACTTTTTGCTCACACTATAGACATTATGAATTTCTTGTAATGCCATTTGGTCTTATGAATGGACTAGCATCTTTTATGTACTTAATGAATTGTATCTTTCATCCATATCTTGATCTTAAAAAAATATTGAATTCTGCACCGATTCTTGTTTACCAAAGAAAGGTTTGGGGTACACTGTATACTTTGGTGCTTCACGTGATGGTTTGGGGTGTGTTTTGATGTAGTTGGACAACGTGATTGCATATGGTTCACGTCAATTGAAAACACACGAACAAAATTATCCAACTCATTACTTAGAGCATGTGGCCATCATATTTGCCTTGAAGAGTTGGAAGCATTACTTGTACGGGGAGCAGTTTGAAATGTTTTCAGACCACAAAAGCTTAAAGTATTTGTTTACAGATAAGGACTTGAAATTGATATAGCGACGCTAGATGGAGTACATGGAGGACTACGATTTTGACTTACAATATCGTCCTGGAAAGGCCAACGTTGTGGCCGACGCATTTAGTAGGAGATCCCTTAGTACCTTGACGAGCATTTCTATTCATGAGTGGAAGATGCTTCAGGATCTCGGTGAGTACGACTTGCTTCTCAATGAGACAGATGAGCTTGCTACATTGTTCATTTATCTGCGGAGCCATCCATCATCAGTAGGGTTATTGAGGCATAATAACAGGATATGGAGGCTAAGTCGATTTGCGATCGTATTGCTAAAGGTGTAGGACCGACAAATTGGGTTTTTTATCTGGACCAGGATTTAAGATACAAGTCTAGATGATTTGTACCGTTGTCTAGTAGAGATAACGTTCTTCATGAGTTTATCATTCACAACTTGCAGTTCATCTTGGAGGGAAGAAGATGTACCATGCCAGTTTTGGTGGAGGTGAATGAAGAAAGACATTGCCTTGTTCGTTTCTAAGCGTTTGACTTGCCAACAAGTGAAAGTCGAACACCAGAAATCAGTAGGTTTGCCACAACCATTTCCAGTTGCTGAGTGAAAATGAGAGCATATTACTATGGACTTTGTGTCCGATTTGCCTAGGTCACTGAGAAGGCACAACACTGTTTTGGCTGTAGTTGATCATTTGACAAAATCCGCGCATTTTATTCCTATTCGTTTGTCAAATTTGGCAGAGGATCTTGGCGTCATTTATGTTCATGAAATCATTTGACTTCACGGGGTTCTGATATTTATCATTTCTGATAGAGATCCGTGTTTACATCACTCTTTTGGAAGGGGATGCAATTGGCTCTTGGTTCAGATTTGAGACTTAGCATGGCATTCATCCTCAAACCGACGGGCAATCTGAGCGTACTATTCAGATTCTGGAGGACATGCTTCGAGCATGTGTGCTTGATTTTGGGGGATCAAGGGAGAATCAACTACACTTAGTGAAATTTGCGTACAATAACAGTTATCAGATGAGCATAGTGATGACACCTTTTGAAGCATTGTACAGTAACCCATGTAGGTCACCTGTGTGTTGGACTGATGTTGGGGAGGTAGCACTTGCAAAGTTAGATTGGGTTTGTGATACGATCGAGAAAGTGGTCTTGATTAGGAAACGTTTGTTCATGGCACAGAGTCGTCAGAAGAATTACACCGACCAGAGGAAACATCATTTGGAGTTTGCTATTAGGGACCATGTATTCTTGAAAGTTTCACCCAATAGGGGATTGGTGCGTTTTGGTCATAACGGCAAGCTATCACTAAGGTTTATTGGACCGTTCGAGATACTTGATCGTGTTGGAGCCGTGGCGTATCATCTTGCTTTACCACCGAGGTTGGCAAATGTACACAATGTGTTTCACATTTCGATGTTGCAAAAGTATTAACCCGATCCTTCACACATTTTGGATTAGGGGGATCTTATCATCAATGAGGATGTCATGTATGAGGAGCGATCGATTAGTGTATTGGACACACGTGATTAAGTTCTTAGAGGGAAGACCATTCCATTAGTGAAGATTATATGGCTTCACCATGGCGTGGAAGAGGCTACGTGGGAGTGAGAGTCAGAGGTTCGAGCAAATATCCAGATCTATTTAGCTCATATAGTACATTTATCTAATTATGAGGACGAAATTTCTTTAAGTAGTGGAGGTTATAAGGTTTTGAAAATATTTTTTTTATTATGGCGCATAGGTGATATCATCATACGATGTGTATATATATATATGTGTGTGTGTGTGTACAAAGTATTGATTTTGAAAATAAGTTAACCCATTAAATTTAATTGGGTCACTTGAAATGTTGTTGGACTTAAACATATTTTGTCTTGGGCCATTGTAATTGCTAGTGGACTTGTAGTTGTACCCGGAATAAGATGGCTTAGATTAAGCCCGAGGTCAAAGACTTAGATGAAAACAGCACGCGAGGGAATGTTAAAGCCTTCGGTTAGTGACCGAGAAATTGGCCGGATATTGGGAATGTCAAAGCCTTCGGTGAAAGTCCAAGAAGTTGGTCGGATATTGTCTCATATGCTTAGCGCATGATGAGGCCGGTTAAGTACTAGTCTAGGTGTGTCATTTCAGATAAAGAATTAGGATTTGAGAATGGTTGAAAAGCATGAGTGCTTATTGGTTTAAAAATTATGAATTGGAAAAGCATGTTTTGGATATGAAAGGATGTATAGTTTACATGTATCACGTTTTACATTGCGTAAATATGATATCATGTGTTTTCCATCATATATGTATGTATCATGATTTTTGGCTTGAAACGTCAAGCCCATTGTTAAATCTTTTTCAAGGTAACTCACATTTACTGTAAAATGAATTTCAAGTACCGAGATCTATCCTGATTCTTGAGGCATACGGGTGCCATTTGTCTATTTTTTTGAAAGACTTATAAATATGTATATTTGGAATTGTAATATTTTTTTGGTCCGGTGTGGACATTGTCCATGAGTTATCATTCTTGTTTTGTGTTTGATAGCTCATGGAGAGTATGGTCTCACAGGAGGGATTGAGTGTACTTTAATGTAATGACAGTATATGTCATATTGTTTTAGTTGACTTTTCTTTATTTTGAGTTTTGCTTATGTGGCTGGGTCTTGTGTTATCTGGAATGTGACATTAAGTGTCAAGGCATTCCAATGTTTCTCACTTGGAGTCAACCCAAGCTTATAGTTAACCACTGCAAGCTCTTCTAAACACCTTTCAGTCTTGTTGTACAACTCTCAATATCTCCAACTGTAATTACAGAGTGTCTCCTTATTCCCTTTTTGAAGTCTCAAGAGAGACCCATGCCCTTTGGTGCTTTGGTGTTGGTGACAAACCAAGCCACAAAAGACTCAAACCAACTAGAGAAAACTCCCGATTGACCCCAAATGGTGTTTATAAAACCATTTCATCCTAATGTCACCTAAGCTCAAAGGAAACACCCTGCACATTAGTGCATCAAGGTGGTTTTAAAACACCACCATCTGTCAAAAGTGATTGATGTATAACCTCCGATCCTATTTACCATCGTACATTGTGAATTTTAAGGGGTTAAACTTCTCTAGAGGTTCCATTCCTTTGATCTCGAGCGTGAATGGGGTTAAGTACCTCGATAGGAGTTGTTCCATCTGAGCGGATCTTGGGGTCCTGGCCTTCAACCTCACTGGGAGGATTGATCTCATAGCGGCCACTGCTTTCGCGACTAGTTTTTCCTACAAGTCATTTTCTCCCCTACTTCTATTGGCATTCAGAGCATGGCAAAGGTCCACGCCAAAAATCAGCTTGAATAAGTGGAACCTTACACCTGCCTCAGGCCACAGTTTGATTGTCAACTTGGATTTTTGTCTTGTCGTAATACTATAGAGCTTGCTTGCTCGTCAAGCCACCTCGAGGTATAGTCTCTTCCTGACTGTCCTCACCTCTAAAAACACTTCACCTGCCCTATGGGCAAGCATTTTCAGATTATTGGCCATTAAGACCTGCCTCATTTCTTCCATTTCGGCTCGCATGCGCCCTATGTCCTCA
>BRYE01000001.1:10576985-10579485 GCA_030159115.1 Actinidia arguta var. hypoleuca
CCTCAAAGTATTTTGGAGATGGTGCTGGTGCATATTTATGGCATTGATAAGGATTTTGAAGATGGAACTGGTTTTGGTGATAGTTTTGGTTCGTCAAAGGACATGAGGGATGTCATTGATTCTGGCAATTCAGTTAGTTAGCCCAAGAATGTCATGGTGAAAATCTCCAAATGCTATCATGGCAAAGCATGTCATGGTGATGAACAACAATGAGATTGGTGATTTAGAAGCCATGGCTTTAGGCAAACTAACCTTTACCTTTTTGGTTTGAGTGCTAAAGGTTTTGGAAAGACTCGATGAATTGTAAAGAAAAAAGTGGATACTTATAGTAGTTTTGGATAGAGAAAAATGATACACACGGCCTGGGCCTACAAGTACAATGAGAAATATGGTATTTTATGTCCATTTGTATTTTGATAGGAATAACATGTGAAAGAGCTGTTAAATATGATTAAATATTCAAAAATAAAGATAGTTGAACTTTTTGAGTTAGAGAATTCACTTTCCTTATAAAAAAGATTCTGGATATTAAATGAAATCTCAGTTATCAAATGAACAGATATTTTATATCACTAAATGTACTCAGTCTCTTAATTTTTATTTTACATTTGAATCCCACCATAACAAATACAGTCTTACAATTTCATTTCCAAAATAGTAGTCATATATTGGTAGGGCTAATGTGTTGGCTACAAGGGAAAAAAGATTCATTGCAACAGTAATACTACGTCATTGATGACATGTGGTATCACCATCCAATATCAAACTTTCATGTAAGAATAATAGATCCCACTTCGCATACATGGTAATTATTAACTTTTTAAAATTGATAATTACATTCAAGTAGTGGGGTTCCCTCGTGACCCCATCCCGTGTTATTGATGACTTGGTATTTGTAAATAATTTTTACTTGCTATGAGGGCATGTTATAGAGTTGTCAGAGCGGCACTGAATAATTTCTCCAAACAAACAAACGGTTTTAAGTCTTTAAGAAAATAAAATCATTTTGCAGGGGGGGCCTTAACCTTGCATAGAAAACTTGCCCACTAAATGAAACTAATTATAAGATTGGAAACTATACGGAGCTCAATTTAGGGCAAGTTTAGTGTTGGGTCTACAAGTTAGGATAGCCAATTTAAAAGTTGGCCGAGCAAGTTAATAGGCTTAGGCTAAGGCCAAGGCCCAGGCTTATACCCACCACACACATTAGTCTTCTGGTCTCCATTTGGGCTTTTTTTTTGTTATTATTTGCTTTGATTTTTGAAAACAAAATTAGTGAATTTTGATCACAATTTTAAACTCCCAGATTAAAAATTTTATTCAATTTTTTTAAAAAAAATAATCACCAAAGACAAAGTTAGTAAATTGGTAGAGTAAAAATTATTTTTTTCTCTTTACGTTGTATTTGAATCAAGGATTTAGTGAGAAAAAAAAGAAATAAAAAAAAAATTAGACGATCTAATCGTTCGAAACCATTTGAACATCTATATTTTTTTTTTTTTTAATTTCTTTTTCTCTCACTAAATTATTGATCCAAACACTACCTAGTGAATTATTTTTCAAATTATATTACAATTCTTACATTTTCAAAGAGCTAGAAAAATTAAAAAAAAAATTGATCAAACGGTAAAAAAAATCACTAAAAAATAAATTCGAAAACCAAATCAACTTAAAAATACTATATATATATATATATAAAACAAACTATCCCAACCGGGACTCTTCCAAATTCCTTTTTCTTTTCCTGGGACAAAGATAAAAACAATGAAAGAAAGAAATGAAGAGAGAACATATTAAATCTAGTAATGTAGTTATTTAACAACATAAACCCTAAATTTGTTTTATACATAAGACTTCGTATGGGAATTGAGTTAATTACCATACGAAGTAAAGAAAAGGGAAAAGTATGGAAACCTATAATTTTCCTTGTTTGGTTCCAAGTTTGGGTTTTGCTTTCCTTCTTTTCTTTTTTTTTTTTCTTTCTTTATCTAATTATTTTTTAATTTTTTTTTATCTTTATTCTAAAATCAAAAAAGAAAAAAACTATTTTTGTTCTCATTTTATTTTATTTTCTTACAAAACCAAAAAAATAAAAATAAACTAATTTTTTCTCAAATTCTTCCTTTCATTTACTTTATTTTTTTTCTCTTCCTTCCGTTTTCAAGTTCCAAAGGGAAGGATGGAGCGCGTTTAGATTAAAACCCCAGCACTGGCCCGGCCCTGTGAGTAAACTGAAGAAGCGGCTGCTTTCAGGGCCCAAATATGTAAAAATATAGAGCCCCAATTAGTATTAGCCCGTGAATTAAGCCCATAAATTCTAACTAAACATGTTAGGGCTTGCCCAACGCAGTGGCCCAAGAAAACTGATATTTAAGGGTGTGTTTGGATTAAAGATTTTATATATGAAAAAGAAAAAAAACTAAATGAATTCAACTATTCAGATTTAATTTTTTTTCCATCCACATATTCCTACCTCAATTCTTGATCCAAATTAAAATGG
>BRYE01000001.1:10586985-10599485 GCA_030159115.1 Actinidia arguta var. hypoleuca
CCCTCTCTCTCTAGGGTTTGATTAGGGGTGTCTAAAATACCCGTCGGACCAGAGAACTGAACCGAACGGAACCAATCTCATTAGGTCGGGTTGGGTCGATTCTATCATCTCCTCGATTCGGTTCTAGGTCTAAAAATTATAGACCTGTCCGGTTCGGTTCTCGGGTCTATAAATTTTTTTTTCGGACCCGACCCAACTTGACTCGATCCGAAGAAGAACCGAATACGGAACCAATATATAGACCCGATAATATATTAATATGGTTCTCGAGGTGGTTCGGTTTGTATTATTTCAAATTATGTTGGATGTTGGTTTGTATTATTTTAAAAAATATGTTATTGTGTAAGAGTTATATGTATTTTTTAGTGTTCACCAAAATTTTAAATGAATCGGGTAAATTCGACCCGATTCAGACCTGACCCGGCTTAACTCGAACCCGAAAGAACTGAAGAACCGAACTGAACCATTCGGTTTGGTTTGGTTCTTTCAGATGGTCGGTTCGGTTCTGGGTCTAAAAATCTAGAACCGTGGATGGTCAGTTAGGTTCTGGGTCTGACTTAGACCCGACCCATGCCCACCACTAGGTTTGATCTTCAAGCTTAGATTTGAGTGTGTTAAGGTGCGGTTTGAGTGAAAATTCTTGGAAAAATATTATCTACTCAACGGGGGCTTTGATTTTAATCAAGAAGGTTGGAGATTGGAGCAAGTTGAAGAGCTAGGGTTTATCTCATCTTCAACATCTTTTAGAGTTGCATTGCTTGGACTTGAGATAAATGAGGGTTTTTTCTTGTTGGGGTTTAGTTTTGGGATTGTTGTTAATAGCTTATATAAAGTCTATTGAGGCATTATGTTAGGTTTTGAACCCTAAATGGAAGATTTGAGTTAAAGAAAAACTTTGGAGTTCTGAGATCTGAAATCATCTGTTTTCTACGATGTCTACCGGTAATCCTATTTTTCTATCAGTAGTCTCCTTTGTTTCTTGAATATAGCTCGAAGGCCCAACTTACCGGTAGTAATTTTTTCACTACCAGTAGTGATTATTCTTATTTTGCCACCGGTTGACCATGTACCGGTAGTACTCATTTTACAATCAGTAGTGACCATTTGGATTTTCGCCACTGGTTCGTTGTCTATCGGTAGTATTCTTTTACATTACTGGTAGTGATTTATTGTATTTTGCCACTAAATTACCCTATCTACCGGTAGTAATTTTTTTACTACTAGTAGTGGTTATTGTATTTCATCTCTGGATAGCCCTGTCTACCGGTAGTGTCCAGACTCCTATCAGTAGTCACCTACAGTAAAAGTTTATACAAACATTTTTAAGTAAATACATTTAAATTGTTTCAAAATGATTTATGTTGAGCACGATGATAACTTTTATATTATTTTGTTGTATTTAAACTTTGATAAATGTAACATGGATGTATGATTGAACTTGTGAAAAATGTAAAGTTTATGCATGCGTGAAAGTTTGAAAATGATTTTGAATATGACACACTAGGATATACCAAAATTAGATAGCTTAGATAAATCAGAAATGAAAGTCCTATATGGCAACAACACCGAGGGAATGTTAGAGCCCACGGTAGAAGTCCATGAAGTTGACAATACGGAGGGAATGTCATAGCCTACGGTGAAAGTCCGGGAAGTTGACGAAATGAAAGTCTTAGATGGCAACAATACGGAGGGAATGTCATAGCCCACGGTGAAAGTCTGGAAAGTTGACAAAATAAAAGTCCTAGATGGAAACAATACAAAGGGAATGTCAGAGCCCACAGTGAAAGTCCGTGAAGTTGACAATACGAAGGGAATGTCAGAGCCCACGGTAAAAGTTCGAGAAATTGACAATACAGAGGGAATGATATTAGCCTAGGTGTGTCATTCAAAATAATTGGATTAATGCTTTTGAGAAAAGACGGAAAATTTAGAAACGTTGGGTATAGCTTTTTAAAACAAAATATTGATTTGAGAACTTTTTGATTTGGGAAATCACGGATTGAAATCAAAAGTATAGTTTGATATGAACAAAAATATACCTTATTTGCATCATGTTTTGTTTTCATTGTATAGTTATGTATCACGATTTTGGCTTGAGGCATTAAGTCAATTGTTAAATCTTTTCAAGGTAACTCATCTTTACTATAAAATGACTTTCAGGTACCTAGGGTTATCCTAAATTGTGAGTCATGAGGACGCCGGTTGTGTATTTTATTTTGATAAACATATTAAAGTGTATTTTAGAAATTATAATATTCTTTTGACCCAGTGTGGGCATTGTACAAAGATTATCGTTCATATTTTGTATTTGATAGCTCATGGAGAGCATGTCCCCACGGGAGGGATATGTTAGTTGTATTTTGATGTTATGATAAGATGTTGTAATATCATTTCCGTACTCTGATGTAATGACGTCATTGGAATGTATTATTTTAGTTTAGTTTATTGTATTATTGTGATTATCTACGTGGCCAAATCAGGTGTTATTTGGGGTGTGACAATATGGTATCAGAGCTCTAGGTTCATCTATGAGTGGTGGGGGTGGTTAGTCCATGTTTATTATAGTGTCTAAGTATTGGGGAGTAACATAAGAATGCGATGTAGGTATTGAGTAATAACATGAACACACTCGGTATCTTGTTATTAATTTGCATACGGTATAGCAAATGTTTTGATCTAATCATAAATGAATATGTTTATCTTATTGTTTTCTTGTGGCATTGTGTAGAACATACCACAGCATCAAGCGAGAGATCGTGTGAGGTCACTCACGAGAGCTCATGGGGCTCGTGTAGCACACGTAACTCATGGGAACCGTGATGAGGGGGATGATGACAATCACCAAGAGTCGGTGATGGGAGGAGTAGCCAGTGCTCCTGGAGAAAATATTGGAGGTATAGGAGATGCTCCACCGACGGTATTTGGTGGTACGGAATTTATGCAAGGGGTTTTTACCACCATTGAGCAAGTGGTGAGGAACACCATGCAAACAATGCAAGTACCGGTTAGAGCGGCGGACTCTAGGGCTACTACGGCCATGAAGGCTTTTCTACAATTTTGTCAACCTACATTTAGGGGTAAACCGGATCCGTTGGTTACGAAGGATTGCCTTGAGCAAGTCACAAGGGCATTAGATACGATCTTAGTGACTGAGGAGGAGTTGAGGGTTTTATTCACGTCGTACCAATTGCAAGGGGACTTACTCCAATGCTGGAAGACCATGGAGGGGAGCGTAGCGAAGAAGTGAGAGCCTTTTAAGAAGGCATTTTTAGATCAATATTTTACAGATACGGCTAAGGAGGCACTGAGGATGGAGTTTATCAATTTAGTGCAAGGGAGTATGACAATGGCTCAATACAAAGTCAAATTTACTAGTTTGTCGAGGTTTGATAGGGCATTTGTATAGACGGAGGAGGAGAAGGCAAATCAGTTTATGCGGGGGCTTAGGCCTTCCATAAGGAATAAGATTGCAATAAATTTGATCAAGGTGTACTTGACTATGGTTAGTTCGACTGCGGCCAAGACTTTGAATGAGAATAGGAAGATCACAAATTCAAAATCTCAATGTGAGGACACTAGTGCACAATTGGAGGGACGTTTTCCGAAGAAGTCGAAGAATTTTACGGCAAAGCAACAGTATCCTGCTAGATCTTCATATACCACTTCGATAGTGCCATTTGGTTAGACATCTCGGGGAGGGACGACTTATTTTGGTTGTCATCAGCCGGGACACCGTGTTATGGATTGCCCATTGAAAGGGCAGCAGCTGCAGTCGCAATAGAGGGGCCAACCCCACAGTCAAGCATAGGGACAGTCACAGATTAAGGGGCCACCTACTTTTTTTTAGTGTGGTCAATTTGGACATATTTGGCATCAGTGCACGCAGAGGGGGAATAGTCAGGGAGCTACGGGATCGCAACAACCTTCTCGGTCAGTTTAGACCTCGAACGCCACTCCAGCATTCACTTTGGTTCAGACTTCATATCAGTCTGGACCACAGGCTTTAGTTCAGCAGGGTCAAAGGACGTAGGGATGGGTTTACTCTATGACATCAACAGCGGAACTGTCGGGGACTATAGGGCAACAAGAGCACCAGTTGAATACCTCTGTTGTACGAGGTACTTTTTTGTGTTTAATTTGTGAGCTCGTGTTCTCATCGATACAGGAGCATCACATTCATTCATCGCATCATCGTTTGCTTTGGCATTGGGGTTAGAGATTGAGGTGTTAGATTCAGTGCTTATGTTAGACACTCCAACTGTGGGTAGAACGACTTTGAAGAGAGTTTGTAAATCTTGTGAGGTTAAAATTTTCAATCGACGTTTCGTGTTCAACTTCATTGTGTTAAACATAACGAGTTTTGACTGAATCCTTGGTATGGATTGGTTAACCGGCTATCGGGCCATGATAGACTATGTCAGGCATCGGGTTACTTTTTGTACACCTGAGGGAGATTGTTTTCATTTTGTGGAAGATCGGGGTGGTGATTTTGTCCCATCATCTACTGATGTGCGTAGACAAGGAAAATTAAATTTTCTGTTCTCAGTTTGTTTGGTTGATGAGAGTAGTGCAGTTAGTGTGCCTTTGCCACGGTTGTTTGCAAATTTTCAAATGTCTTTCTAGAAGATTTGATGGAGTTACCACCATATCAGGAGATAGAATTTTTTATTAATCTTATACCAGACACCGCACCTATCTCTGTACCACCATATCATTTTGCACCAGCAGAGTTACAAGAGTTAAAGATTCAAATTCAAGACTTGTTGGATAAGGGCTTTATCCGACCTAGTGCATTGACTTAGGGAGCTTCGGCATTGTTTGCTAAGAAGAAGGAAGGATCACTTAGAATGTGCGTAAATTACCGACGATTGAATCATGTGACAGTAAAGAATAAGTATCCACTTTCGAGGATAGACAATTTGTTTGACCAATTGAAAGGTTCAAGTTGTTTCTCAAAGATTGACTTGAGATTAGGTTACCATCAATTGCAGATCAAGGAGGGGGATATTGCGAAGATGGCTTTTCGCTCACACTATAGGCATTATGAATTTCTCGTAATGCCTTTTGGTTTGACGAATGCGCCAGCAACTTTTATGGACTTAATGAATCGTATCTTTCATCCGTATCTTGATCATTTCGTGGTTGTGTTCATGGACGACATCTTAATCACTCACATCGTTTGAGTCACATGAGGAACACCTGAGAATTGTGTATAACTTTTACGAGAGCATCGTTTGTATGCTAAGTATAGCAAGTGTAAGTTTTGAATACCTGAAGTAAAATTCTTAGGTCACGTTATTTTAGGAAGTGGAGTAGCAGTTGATTCTTCAAAGATTAAGGCGGTAATGAGTTGGGAACAACCAAAGACCGTGTTTGAAGTTCATAGTTTCTTGGGGTCAACCGGTTACTATAGATAATTTGTAGATGATTTTTCACGTTTAGCGGCACCGATGACTAGACTTACAAGGAAGGGTATTCGCTTTGTTTGGAATAATGCTTGCGAGCTTTCATTTCAAGAACTTAAGAAAAGATTGACTTCGGCACAGATTCTTGTTATACCGGAGCGAGGATTGAGTTATATCGTGTACTATAATGCTTCACGTGGTGGCTTGGATTGCGTGTTGATGCAGTTAGATAAAGTGATTGTGTATGGTTCACATTAGTTGAAGACACACGAACAAAATTATCCAACTCATGACTTAGAGCTTGCGGCCGTCATATTTGCGTTGAAAGGTTGGAGACATTACTTGTACGGAGAGTGGTTTGAAGTATTTTCAAACCACTAGAGCGACATTGGATGAAGTAAATGGAGGATTATGACTTTGAATTGCACTATCATCCCGAGAGGGCCAACGTTGTGGCCGATGCGCTTAGTAAGAAATCTCTTAGTATATTGGCGAGCATTTCCATTCTTGAGTGAAAAATGCTTTAGGATATTAGTGAGTACAACTTAATTCTTAGTGAGACGAACTAGTTTGCTACATTGTTCACATTGTCTACGGAGCCATCAATCATCAGAAAGGTTATTGAGGCACAACAGCAAGATGTGGAGGCTAAGACGATTTGTGATCATATTGCTAGGGGTGTAAGACCAACAGGTTGGGTTTTACATTCAAATTAGAGTTTTAGGTATAAGTCTAGATTATTTGTACCTTTATTTAGTAGAGACGACATTCTACGTGAGTTTCATCATTCACGACTTGTAGTTCATCCTGGAAGGACATAGATGTATCATGATTTGTGTCGCCAATTTTGATAGAGACGAATAAAAAGACGTTGCCTTGTTCGTTTTTAGGTATTTAACTTGTCAACAAGTGAAAGCCGAACACCAGAAACTAGCAAGTTTACTACAACCATTACTAGTTGCAGAGTGAAAATGGGAGCATATCACGATGGACTTTGTGACAGGGTTACCTAGGTCACTAAGAGAACACGACACTGTTTGGGTTATGGTGGATCGTTTGACTAAATTTGCACATTTTCTTCCTATCTGTCTATCAAATTCGGTAGAGGATCTTGGCATCATTTACGTTAGTGAAATTGTTCGACTTCACGGGATTCTAATATCTATCATTTCGGATAGAGATCCGCATTTTACATCTCTCTTTTGGAAGGGGATGCAGTTAGCACTTGGCTCGGCATTGAGGCTAAGCACGGCGTTTCATCCTCAGACTGAAGGGTAGTCTGTGCGTACCATTCAAATTTTGGAGGACATGCTTCGAGCTTGTGTGCTTGATTTCGAAGGATCATGGGAGGATCATCTACACTTAGTAGAGTTCGTGTATAACAATAGTTATCAAGCGAGCATTGGAATGACACCTTTTTGAGGCGTTGTATGGTAAACCTTGTAGGTCACCCATTTGTTGGACCGACGATGGGGAGGCAACACTTGCCAAGTTGAATAGGGTTCGTGATACGACCGAGAAAGTAGTTACGATTAGGAAAAGTCTACTCACAGCATAGAGTCGACAAAAGAATTATGCCGACCGAAGGAAGCATCACTTGGAGTTTGCCGTTGGGTACCACGTGTTCTTAAAGATTTTACCAAATAGGGGGTTAATGCGTTTTGGGCATAGCGGCAAGCTATCGCCAAGGTTCATTAGACCGTTTGAGATTCTTGATCGTGTTGGGGCCGTGACATATCATCTTGCTTTGCCACCGAGGTTGGCCAATGTACATAATTTGTTTCATGTTTCCATGTTGCGGAAGTATATACCCGATCCATCACAAGTTTTGGATTGGAGAGATCTTTTCATCAACAAGGATATCACTTACGAGGAGCGACCGATTCGTGCGTTGGACACGCGGAATCAAGTTCTTAGAGGAAAGACTATTCCATTGCTGAAGGTTCTATGGCTTCATCATGGCATGGAGGAAGCTTCATGCGAGATATCCGGAGCTTTTTAGCCAAATGGGTATGTGTGTTTAATTTCAAGGACGAAATTTCTTTACGTGGTAGAGGTTGTAAGGTTTTGAAAAATATTTTTTTTATTTCTAACACATTGGTGATGTCATCATGCCACGTGTACATATATATATGTATATATATACGTCATCATGGGATTTCACAATTGGGCTTGTGTGAGAGAGTGAGCCAATTAAGTGGACCCAAGATTGGTTGGGATTTGTGCTTGGGCCAAACAAGACCCAAGGCCTAAGGAGGGCATTTATGTCCTTTTCTCTCATTATGACCTAACCCAAATTGTTAACATTTATTATAGTATTTGTTTCTAGTATTTATGTTCTTCTTCTTCTTCTTCTTCTTCTTCTTCTTCTTCTTCTTCTCTCTCTCTCTCTAGGGTTTGATATTCAAGCTTAGATTTGAGTGTGTTAAGGTGAAGTTTGAGTGGAAATTCTTGGAGAAATATTATCTACTCAACGTGGGCTTCGATTTGAACCAAGAAGGTTGGAGATTGGAGCAAGTTAGAGAGCTAGGGTTTATCTCATCTTTAACATCTTTTAGAGTTGCATTGCTTGGACTTGAGATAAATGAGGGTTTTCTTGTTGGGGTTTAGCTTTGGGATTGTTGTTAATGGTTTATATAAAGTCTATTGAGGCATTATTTTGGGTATTGAACCCTAAATGAAAGATTTGAGTTAAAAAAAAATTTTGGAGTTATGAGATTTGAATCGTCTGTTTTCTGTGATGTCTACCGGTACTTTTATTTTTCTTATCGGTAGTCTCCTTTGTTTTTTGGATATGGCTTGAAGGCCCAACCTACCGGTAGTAAGTATTCTTATTTTGCCACTGGTTGATCGTGTACATGTAGTACTCGTTTCACTGCCGGTAATGACCATTTGGATTTTTGCCACTGATTCATTGTCTACTGGTAGTATTCTTTTACATTACCGGTAGTGATTTATTGTATTTTGCCACTGGATTATCCTGTCTATCAGTAGTACTTTTTTCACTACCGATAGTAGATCTACCTTATTTGAAATCACGAATTGAAATCAAAAATATATTTTGATATGAATAAAAACATATCTTATTTGCATCATATTTTCATTGTATAGCTATATATCACAGTTTTGGCTTGAGACATCAAGTTCATTATTAATGCTTTTCAAGGTAACTCACCTTTACTATAAAATGACTTTCAAGTACCGAAGGTTATCCTGAATCTTGAGGCATGAGGACGCCGGTTGTGTAGCTTATTTTGATAAAAATATTAAAGTGTATTTTAGGAATTGTAATAATCTTTTGACCCAATATGGGCATTGTACATGAATTATCATTCATATTTTGTATTTGATAACTTAAGGAGAGCATGGTCCCATGAGAGGGATAAGTTAGTTGTATTTTAATTTTATAACAAGATGTTGTAATATCATTTTCGCACTCTGATGTAATGATGTCATTGGAACATATTATTTTAGTTTAGTTTATTGTATTATTGTGATTGTCTACGTGGCCAAATCAAGTATTATTTGGAGCGTGACAAATTTTCATTGAGGCGACTCTTAAGATATAGCTTTAAACCCATTTCCTTTGACGAATTATATACTTACTCTCTTGCAAGACCTTTGGTAAGTGGATCTGCAATATTCTCTTTAGACCTCGATCTTAATAATTCCACAAAAAAGTAAGTGTTTTCCTTACATACTCGATCTTAATAATTTCACAAAAAAAGTAAGTGTTTTATAGTATTATGTCTACAACGTATGTGTCATGACTTACCATTATACATATTATTTTATACTTTACCTATTGTTGATAAATTGTCACAATGTATACAAATAGCCGGCATGGTTTCGGCCACGGGAATATTTTGTAAGAAGTGGCATAACCATTCAACTTATGCTCTAACTTTATCTAATGCTATGAATTTCGATTCCATCGTGAATTTCGATTCCATCGTGAATCTAGCAATACACGTTTGCTTTGATAATTTTCAAAATACGACAACACCTCCCAATATAAAAATATATCCACTAATAGATTTAGAGTCTTTAGTATTTGATATCCAATTAATATTACAATATCCTTTAATTACTACAGAATATCGAGTATACTGCAACCCATCGGTGTACCTCAAGTATCTTTAACACCCTCGTAATTGCAGGCCAATATTGATTATAATTTATAATTTTTTATAACACTTGTTTAGGTTTATTTTTCGTTATTCTTTGGGCTGATTTGGTTGGGATATGATATGGGCCGGCCTACCCTACTTGTAACAAAGTGAATATGCAAGCCCAACCTACCAAAGAAGGCCCTGGCCCACTCAATTCAAACCAAATCTGCCCTAAAAGAAACTTAGAAAAATCGAAATAAGAAATAAGAAAAATCGAAACTTGTTATCTAGTTTTGAAACTCTAGTATTATTCTGACTACTTTGTTTTCATAATTTCTCCTTATATTAACTATCAAGTCATTAATTTTCTATTTATAAACCATGAACAAGATCCACATTACTGCCATCATTAAAATAAAAACGTACTAAAATAATATTTTTCAACGATTTTCGTTTTGATTTTTTTAGACAACTTGAGTATAACTCAAGTTAAATAGAGCGGAATTCGAGTTAAATAGCTGAAATCTGGGTTGGATTTGGACAGAAATATATCAAGCCTGACATCAATTTTGGACTGACTTCGTTAGGTTTGGTACATCTTAAACTGGTCTTGTCCAAATCCCTTTCCTATCCAAAACTTGGCCGAGTTGCGACCCTGTTAAATACCAACCAGAAAAAAATTAGGAAAGCTCTCTTCATACTATCTATAACGATTTGCAAAGGTTTTATCGAATCATAACAATACCCAAATTAACTATTTAACTTTATGTTAAGTCATCAATGAATCAACGACTGGATATGCTTTTAGGCTGTATTAGGATTAATAGTTTGTGAAAGAATTTATTGAGAGAGAAAAAAAGTTAAATATACCTTAAAATTGTAAGGAAAAAAAATTCTATCCTTTTCTCCCCTATCATAGATGTCTTCACAAATTCTTAATCCCAACGCATCTTGAGTTATAAAAAAAAAAAAAAAGACAAAATTATTTCGTTTGATAGTCACCATTTGCAAAGCGCGTGCTAATTTTAATTTAGATAGCAATCCTAGGAGTTAATTAGTGAGTATTAATTCTACTCTTCATAGTTCACACTAGAACTTAATTGTTATTCACACTCACAGAACCCCTAAAACATTGTTGAAACGAAAACCCTAATCCCCCCCTCACTGTTTTAGAAGAGAAAACAACCCTAATTAGAACTCTCTCTCTCTCTCCCTTTTTTGGGGTGTGCATAAGTGTAAATTTATTGTGGATACTACATGGTATGTGCTTTGAAGTTAACAGAACCCTCCAAGATGAGAGGCAATCCAAGTTGTAGACGCCCATCAAAAAGAATTAGATTCATCTGATAATCATCGTAATCATATGATTAATGACATCAGTCTTTGACGAGAAGTATGATACAAAAATAAATCATTCAATTTTTTAAAATTAAGTGCAAGAAGAAGATGAGAGAGGCTCATAAAACCGGAAGCCTCAAATTATTAAGTGAGATCCATAAAAAAGAACCAGGAAATAAGACAACATTCTCGAGTTCATTTGAATGCCATCTCCAAATTAGACCATGCCTTGCTTGGCTTGTGCTTATTACTTTAGTTTTTTTATTGAATTGTTTTGGTTTTAGTAAAAAAATTGCAACTTTTAATCAAAATTGAGTATTTTTTCAATAAAAAATATTATTAATAAAAAATATTTGTACGCACAAATGTACAAACTTTCTCACATGAGTTGTATGGATGTCACCTATCATGTATGGGATTTATATACGTCCCTTATGAGAGAGTATGTACAAATGTTAATATGAATAAAAAAGATTAAGAACTTTTGTCAAAAGACAAAAAATTTTAGTAAAAACATAAAAGTTCTAATAAAAAAAACATAATACTATTTAAAAATGTTAGGTACACAAATGAAACCATAACTCATCTTGATGTGGGGTAAATTCACAACTTCTCATACAAGTTATTTATTTCGTCATATGAAGTTCAGGTCGCTAAGGCTCACTCCAAACTATGCGCAAGCCATACGCTTTCCATCTCGCCTGATGGCGAGGACGAAATATGGTCGCCCAAAGACTCGGTCCTCAAGAGGAGTCCCTCTCCTTCACAACTCTTATAATTGTGGGATATTTTTCATATGGCAATCTCCTATAACTGTTGGTTGCTCGCCCCAATTTTCGACCACGAGCAACCAATAGTCAAAATTATTCTTTCACCTTAGTTATGGACCTCGGTAACAACTTGGGCGACCTACGCAAACAAACAAACGTGATCGATCAGGGTGGGGCCATTCAAAACTCCCTCCGGTGTGCGAATCAGACCAATGCGAGAATAAGCTAAGTAGTGAGAAAGCAGAGCTATAAATGCCTATATGTCAAGATTAAATCATACATTTTCATAATGGGGCCCTTTTATAGTTGGAGAATGGAGGGCCGTGTAAAAAAAGTACAGCAAGGTGGAAAGCGTATGACTTGCGCATAGTTTGGAGTGAGCCTTGGCGAACTGAATTTCATATGACGAGATAAATAACTTGTATGAGAAGTTTTGAATTTACCCCACATCAATAGCCCCCTACTCGAGATGCCGAGATAGAACATTAGGGATCTTCGAGTAGCAGATCAAGTGACACAATTCTTATGATGTCAACATGTAATGATAGAAAGCCTCCACAGGCGGACACGTGTAGGAGTGCTTTAATGGTGGAATGGCTTTTTGGCAAAAATGGCGGTTATGAGCTCAGAACTCGAAGCGTCGCGTGATCTTAGCTGTTGGAGTAGATAGATCTCCGCCCTTGGTAACTCTTATAAATAAGGGGTCCCCCCACTCATTTGTACTCTTTTGTTATTACTGTCGATCTGTTGTTCCTGTTCCAATTTTCACCTCGTCCTTGCTCGTGATCGCTTCCTCGCCCATAGCTCAGTAAGTACTAACTCACCTTAATTCTTACTTCTGTTTGAGTAGTGCATGTCCAGTAAAACCAACCTAG
>BRYE01000001.1:10604485-10609485 GCA_030159115.1 Actinidia arguta var. hypoleuca
TCTAATGGACAGATGAATCTAAGGTAGCATTCCAACAATTGAAGGAATATCAGGGCTCGCCACCCTTACTCACAGTCCCAGCCACGGGTGAGGAACTCATTGTATATCTGTCGGTCTCACCAATAGTAATGAGTGTGGTGCTTATCCAAGAAGAGGACAAAATTCAGAAGCTAGTTTACTATGTGAGCAAGGTCCTCATGGGAGCTGAGATCAGGTACCTGAAAATTGAGAAGCTTGCCTATGCGCTTCTAATTGCCGCTAGAAAGCTTCGCTACTATTTTCAGGGGCATTCCATTGCTATATTGATTGATCAACCCTAGAAGAGATCTTTCAACGACCTAACATCTCGGGAAGACTCCTCAAATAGTCCATTGAGCTAAGTGAATTTCATATTGATTACAGGTCAAGAATGGCAATCAAAGCCCAAGCCTTAGCTGATTTTGTAGCCGAATTCATGCATGAAAATACTCTGGAACAAGATATAATTTCCCCCGAGATACAAGCTTCAGAAGAGCAAAACTCAGATGAGAATCTCACCAGATGGAAATTGTTCGTAGATGGGTCATCAAAGGCATGGCTGTGGTGTGAGATTTGTTCTCCAAACTCCATCAAGCGATTAGATGGAGTATGCCATTCGCATAGGTTTCAAAGCTACCAATAGTGAAACTGAATATGAAGCCCTTCTTGCCAGACTACGAGTTGCAGCGGAGTTGAGAGTAGAATCTTTGGACGCCTTTATTGATTCTCAACTTGTCGTAAGTCAAGTCTAAAGGGGAATACCTCGCCAAGGATTACAAGATGGTGGCCAATCTGGATGAAGTGAAGAATATGTCGATGAAGATCAAAGACCTTAAAATTCACCAAATCTCCAAAGAAGAGAATAAGAAGGCCGATACTTTGGCCAACCTCGCATCAACCTTTGATTTCATATCAGATAAGAGTATACCCATGGAGTTCTTACTAAACCCGAGCATTGAGGTCGCCAAACTAGCCTGTCCTATAGAAGCAAGCCCAACATGGATGGACGATATCACTGCATACCTCTAGGATGGGACATTACCTAATGACAAGCTCCAAGCTCGTCGTATACAATATCGATCTACCAAATTTTGTCTCTGTCATGGAATTCTATACAAGAAATCCTTCTTGGGCCCACTCTTATGATATCTCTGACCTGAAGAAGTGGAATACGTGCTCAAAGAAATTCACGAAGGCATCTGCAAAAATCATTCTAGGGCAAGATCACTAGTAAGGAAAGCAGTTCGCCAAGGCTACTTTTGGCCCCAGATGGAAAAGATGCGGCAACGTACACAAGAAAATGTGATAAATGCCAAAGATTGGCTACAATAAGTCATCTCTCCCACACCTATATGGTGTTGATGAACAGCCCGTGGCCATTTGCTTAGTGGGATGTAGACATTCTTGGGCCTCTACATCAAACTCCATTGCAAAGGAAGTTCTTGATCGTAGTCATTGATTACTTCACAAAGTGTATAGAAGCAGAGCCTCTCGCCAAGATCACATAAAAGAATACCAAAAACTTCATTTGGAAAAACGTCGTTTGTCGATTTGGAATTTCTGAGGTGATCATCTCAGACAATGCCAAACAATTTGGCGACGACGAATTCAAACTGTTTTGCTTGGACCTTACCATCTCCCATCATTTTTTCTCGCCAGGTCATCCTCAGGCTAATGGCCAAGTGAAAGTCACCAACAGAACAATCTTAAGGAACTTGAAGACAAGGTTGGAAAAATCAAAGAGTGAATGGGTAGAAGACTTATTGAGCATACTCTAGGTATACCATACAATAAGCAGAATTCCTATAAGAGAAACGCTGTTTTTTATGGTATATAGGACAGAATCTGTTATACCGGTGGAGGTAGGGATGCTAAGCTTCAGGACCTCCTATTTTGATAAGGAGAATAATGAAATCGAGTTAAGGCTCAACCTTGATCTCCTTAACAAAAAGAGAGACAGAGTTGAGGTATACCAAGCAGCTTACAAGCACCAGGTCGTCAGGTACTACAATCGGAGAGTGAAGCACATATCTTTTCTTCCTGGCGACTTAGTCCTGAGGCGAGTCATCCTATCTATGAAGGAGGTCAATGCTCGAAAGCTCGATCCTACATAGGAAGGCCCCTATAAAGTTACCAAAGTGACCAGACCAGGAACATATTGGCTGAAGAACATGAATGGAAGGCACTACCTCACCATGGAACGCCGAGCACCTGAAGAAGTATTACCAGTATATCTGCTAATCGCCACGAGAAAAAAGTCGCCTGATGAAATCGCCAGTCTTATAACCGCCAAAAGCTCCATATTTGTGCAATGTTAGTTGCCAAAATTACTTGTTATGCTTGCCAGCCTTTATAATAGATTAATGAAATTTCTATAGATTAACTTTATCGCCAATAATTTGTATTGCCAAGTTCTTAAAGCACCAGTTTTGTTATCGCCAAATATCAAGAACGCTCATTCATTACGATATGATAAGGTTTCTTGATCACTAATATAAATGTCGCTATTTTCATGAACGCCCATTCATTATGATATGATAAGGCGTCTTGATCGCTATTGTGGATATTAACATTTTTAAGAACGCTCATTCATTACGATAAGGCATCTTGATCGCCCATTGGAATATCATTGTTATCAAGGTTGCCCATTCGTTATAAAACAATAAGGCTTTTTGACTATCCTAGGAAGGGACTTAATAATTAGTTGAGTTCACCAGTTGATCAAGATTTACTCGCCAATTTCAAAGGGCGCCCCTCTTTCTTAAATACTATTGATCGCCAAATTTATTTTTTCGATCAAGTAAAATGCGCCTAAGTCTACATCACCTCGCCGTATGATTGAATTTTTAATTGCCTTAATAAGATCGCCAAAATTACGTTAGTTCAAATTTTCAATTACTTGATATTGCCAAAAAATAAGGCTAGCAGGAAAAAGAGATAACTCCATTAATCGAGAAGAGTTACAGCTCCCCAAAACAAAATTAAATAAATAAATAAATGAATGAATAATAATAAAAATAAAAATAAGAAATACAAGAGTTTAGGAAAAAGGGGGACTGGTGTCACCCTTCTCCCCATTTCCCTCGTTGTCCTCCTCCTCCTCCTCCTCCTCGTCAGCCTCGTCCTCCTCCTCAAGCAAATCGTGATCGAGATCCATGCCTTCAAGGTCTATGGCGAGATCGGGATAATGATGGTGAAGCTCCCGTTTACAGAAATCAAATCTCTTGCCAAAATACTTGGAGGCAGTAGCTTCAACAGTCCCCTGAAATTCAAACGAAGATTTGAACTCCTCCACGACAAATTTCTAGGAGCGAGACATGCTTTCCCTCAACTCCAACACCAAAATCCCTGACTTTGCCAGCTTATCGATGATGGCGTCTCGATCTTCCTTCATTTTGGTAAACTCGTTGAGTGCCTGCTACTCCCGACCTCGAGCCTTGACCAATTGTTTTTCTAGTTCGCCGGATAGCGTCTAGACATGGGACACCTCGCCCTCCAGAGATGCAGCCCAATTTTGTTAAAGGGCCGCCTCCTTGCCCACCTCCCTGCTTTGCACAATCAGGGAAGACTCGAGTACAGGTGTCTGCTACAAATAAATTTTAAGGATACCCTGAATCAAAGAAAACATCGAAGGGAAAATTGAGATCGGAGCCGAGGTAGTACTTGGCCAATGACATGGAAGAGCCTTGTGGTAGTCTGATCTAGAGTTAGCTTCTCCACATTTTCCTTGTTAGCATGTGGGATCACTCCACTCAAAAATCTTCTCCGCCACGGAGGGACTGCTCATAATAGAGCCTCTAGGCCCCAGGACGGTACCAAGGTTGGCCAAGGTGCCCTCCTCGGGCCTTGTTGCAGGAGCGGCTTTTGAGATCACCACATTGGCAGGTTTTACCTTATTTTTAACCTCGAGCACCGAGGCGGCCTCCTTCCCCTTGGAGCTTCCAATAGCCTCGCCCTTCTTGCTAGGTAAGTTGATAGAGTCCTCTCTCAGGCGTTTCTCGCCAATTACCACCCCCTTCACCGGGATGGACCTCACCACCATGTTATCGCCTTTAGATTCCTCAATCTTCTGGCCAAGCTTCTTTAAGCTAATTCTTTTCGACATCCCTGCAAAACAAATACCCACATTAGAACAAAAAAAGAGGAGAAACACTTTAAAAAGAATAAAGACTATACCATCCGATCTGAGCTCGGAGGGGAGCCATGATTCTAACATAGCTCCCGAGCTTGAGCTCGAGCTCAAGGAACGCGAACTTGAGCTCAAGCGGCCTGACTCCTAGGCATCTAAAAAAGGTCGGACTTTTCCCCCCAAGATAGATAGCAAGACATGATCAGGAAGGTGAGATAGAATTCAATTTGTTCTCTTAATTATTCCTATGTACTCCACTGAGTTGTCTCGGGAGGGGCCATCTTGGGGTTGTTCATATCGGGAATGACTCGCATCTCCTAAAAAGGCAGATGCGCCATCGGCAAGTTGTCCCTCACCAATATTCCCAACTCTAGATGCCATGGGCTAGGGAAGGCCAAAGTTTTTTCAAAAGGACTTAGACTCAAGGAGTGTTGGGACTAAGTAGCCCTTTTTTCTTTATCGATCTCAAGACGTTATCAAATCTTTCCATCTCATCCTCAAACAATATGGGCAGCCCGTTGCAGAGTTTACTTGAGGAGCATGTCAAATAATTATTACTACTTGAACACTTAAAATTGAAAAGAAAAAGTCAATAAGAATTGAGATTAACTTGGGATGCCCCATGACTTTGGGATTCGTGGAGCCTCGGCTTCTCGAGGAATTCCTTCAGGAAACTCCCAGTCATCTCCCGAGATGAAGAAAAACTTTTTCTTTCATCCCTCGATGTTGTTGGGATATCCCCCGTGCAAAATCTTTTTTGACCTTGTCTTAAAGTATAGTCATCCTTGATCCGGCTTCGGATTCTTGTTAAGGCTGAACAGATTCCTAAACTCAAAGAGGAAAAGAGCGTACT
>BRYE01000001.1:10619485-10621985 GCA_030159115.1 Actinidia arguta var. hypoleuca
ACTTGGTGACTTGGTGTAGCGTGGATGTAACTCCCCTCATCCTATGTAATCAATCTCGACTGACGATTGCGTTATAAGGGGAGGGTACATCAACCACAACGAACTCTGTCACCAACTCTTAGGAATCAGCTCGTACATTGAGGGTTATAGCTCCCAAGGGCCAGTGAGACTGAGCGTTGAACCCAATTAAAGGAGCTCGAACTAGTTTTAAATCATCTTTAGATAGTCTAAGTTGTTTAAATAGTTCGCAGTACATCACCTCAATCGAATTGCCAGTGTCCACTAGAATCCTCTTGACATCATAATTGTGGACTCGCAGGTGGATGGGATCGTGTGGAGGTGTTGGACCCGCTTAAGATCAACTTTGGTAAATGTGATCTTACCCAGCCCGAATTGGCCCTGTCTTGGCTTCTTCGCCCTAGTTAGACTGAGAGAACCTTGTTCATTTGACAGACGATGCAGATCTCCCCCCAGATCTTATTCGTGATATCGGGCTAGTTCGGTTCCCCAATCATATGAATAGTTCCAAAGGAAGGTCTTCCTCCAAGGCATCATCAGCTTTTTCATTGCCTCGATCAAACCTCGGGTTAGGCTTGACCTCGCCTTTCTCTGCCCGAGTCTTTTCCCCATCAATGTGCTCTTTTAGGTGTCCATCCTAAAAAAGTTGTGCTCTAGAGTTTTCGGTCATGCGCCCTTTGTCCTCGTGAAAGGAACACTTCCATCGTTAATTGCGTTTTTTGGGATCTCCTCCCATGGGATGGGCTTCCTGAAGTACGGCTTATCTCGGATCCAAGTAAGGAGTTTATAGATTGGTTCCTTGAAAATCACGTTGATGCCCTACCTCACCTGATCTTCATGGTCTGTCGATCTTTTCCTTTGTTTTTTGAACGACACGTCACCCTGGGACGAAGACCCCGTAGCCCATTCAACTTACCAGATGTCATCCTCTAGCCGAGGGAACTTTTCGACCTGAGATATGAGATCCTAGATGTCGGCTAGAGGATTGAGCGTCAGCTCCTCCCAAAGCTTCTTGCCCGTAGTCAGCCCGAGCTTGTAACTGACCATGGCTAGCTCTGCTGAGCACTCCTCTATCCCGTTGTATAGCTCACAATAGCGTTTGCTATAGTTGTAAAGTGTTTTATTCTTTTTTTTTCGGAGTGTCAAAAGAGAACTGACACCCTTTGGTGCCTTTGTGTTGATGACAAACCGAGCCACAAATGACTTGGTTAGTAAAAGCTCCCAACGAATCTGGCAGGGAACTCGGCAAACTATTTCAACCCGAGGTCCCCAGGCTTTATGGAAACACCCTGCACATGAGTGCATCGAGATAATTCCAAAGAGCAATCATTTGTCTAAAATGGCCGATGTGAGACCACAAGTCTGACTTCCCGTCGTACAGAATGAAGTTCGGGGGAGTGTCGGAGGATCCATTCCCTCTATCTCGGCGTGAATGGGGTTTGGTATCTCATGATTTGCTCTATTGGCACGGACATGGCAGTCCGGGTTATTGACTTTTTTGGGATGGCCTTTTTGCAGGCGTTGCTGCCTTGGCAAGCTGCTTCCCCAGTAAATCCCCATCCCGGAAATGTTTGGCATTGAAGGTCTCGCATAGGTCCACGTCGGAGTGGGTTCGGCTCGGTGATACCGTACCTTTACTTGATGCCACGGGTTTGTTATCACTTCGGCTCTCGGCCTCAATGTTGGATTTGGATTGTCTCACCTTCCTGACGCCCTGAGGTGGATCTTCACGTCTGGCAGATCTCACATCAGGCAGCCCCTCACCATCCACTTGGGTCGGCTTTACTAAATTGTAAGCCACCATGATATGTGTTAGTTCTTTCAATTAGGCTTCCAGACGCCTTATAGTGATGTCTCAGCTGTCATTTCCACCTTCAGAGTTCAAACGACCTGACCTTTGCCCAGAGGGGCCCTTGGCCTTCCTTTAAGCATCAACCAGTAGTTTGTGCCCTTTCGCGCCCAGGATTTTGGGCACAAGAGAACATTCCCTTTGGGTTCCATGATTGTTTCCTTCACCAGGGGTGCTTTTAGAGGCCATGATCATATCGTGCTGATGTCTATGGTCAATTTCCCATAGACGATGCCAATTGTGAGGTATGGATGCTAGAAATCAAGGAGAGAAAATCGAAAATAGACACATGTGGTGATTACACGACAGTTGGCGGCGGTGGACGGTGTTTAGGCTTATTGGACATAGTTGCAAGATAGGAACAGTGAGACCGGACTCTGGAGCAATTTCCTGAAACGACTCTCCGACGATAAGTTAGATGACCGATGGATACAAAGTGTATGTAAAGAGAGAGAGAGAGAGTTTAAGGCTTAGAGCGCAAGAAATTGCATACCTTTGAAAGACTAAGGCCTGGCCTTATATAGCAGTTCGACGTGTGCCGGGATGCGCCAACTGTCATGTCACTGGATTGGCTGCAGCTTGGCGCATGTAGGGACGCGCTGATTGCTGTGTCAATGAGTAGGCGACTGACCC
>BRYE01000001.1:10631985-10634485 GCA_030159115.1 Actinidia arguta var. hypoleuca
TTATAGCAATAAATAGTGCCAATTTGCTAGATTATACCAATGATACTCTAATGATGTGGTGTTATTTCTTTTATTTTATTCACAAAAAGTGAAATAAAATACCATTTTGGGGGACCATAAATAGAGAGAGATGGTCTTGTTAAAATTTACTTGTAGTTACACTCCGTGTCTCGTTTGGTACCAAATTTAGATATAGCTAAATATAGAAAACCCAATAGTATACCATTGAAGCATTGAATTTTGAAATTTAAATAAAACTAAATAATAGAAATTGAGATCACATTCAGATACCTAATTAGATATAAATTCTTATATAATAGTCTAGTATCTTCAAATTCCGTTTGATTTTAGATCTTACTTCCATTTAATTTTAGGAAATTATATTCTTGTAAAATACAACTTTCATTAGAGTTTTAATTGCTTTTGAACTTGTATTTCTCCAAGTAGCAAAATGATAATCCATTAAGTCAAGAATAGTAATGGAATATATTCACACGCAATTTAGTTGGATGATCTATCACTTTCAATGATGACCAATGTAACTAATACTTAGTTTTCTATTCAAACAAACTCTCATATCAACTATTTAAATGGAAACTAGATTGCCATAACCCATAGCTATATTACTTCCAAAAATGAAGTTGTAAGGGGACAAATTATACAATTACGTAATCTGGCTTTGATAAGGCAGGGACCTCCGCTGAGCTATCGCTAGGTAGCAAACTCGACGGTCTCCTGCGCCGAAGCTCAGTGCAAATACCATTGAGCATTGGCCTCGCTAGAGTGGAGGTCTCCGTCGAGCTATCACTACATAGCAAGCTCGGAGACCCTCTATGCCAGAGCTCAAAGCAATCACTACCAAAGACATGCCGTCCGGGCTAGGGCCTTCATTACATTCGAGATGCTGCTACTTAGCGAACTTGGAACAATAATTACGCTAGAAGCTTGGATGAGGGGCAACAGCCGGCAGCATTCCTAAGGGATGTCAGGGGACAAAAGGAGACTTGCACGTCAGAGTTCCTTCTGACAGCCCCCACGACCGGATGGAGATGCTGGTAGTTGATCATGAGCTACTAGCCATGCCGTAGGGGCATGGCTGGGTCAGCTGCCTATTCACTGACAAAATAGTCGGCGCGCATACATGCATGCATCGAGCTGCAGTCTGTTGAGTGACGTGACAGCTATCGCGTCGAGCTACATACTGAGCCAGGGTATAAAAAGGAACACAGTTGTTCTCACAGGAGGTACATGCAACCTGGTTCTCAGAACGTATATACATTTTATCTCTCTAGATACCGGACATCTAACTTGACCGTCAAAGAGCCATTTCTCAAAAATAGCTCCAGCGGCCGTTCTCACTTTTTTGGTGACTGCAGCTAGGGCATTGCTGGTTGGACGAACGACGAGTTGAAGCTACCTACGCAACCGAAGAACCATCGCAGGGGTCTATCCTTGATTTTCACTCATCTCATCCTACAAACAACCTACAAAAGCTTAAAGGCATAGAGAGGAAGAGATAGACAATGAGAGGAGTTTTAGTCCCCATTCTTTGCATTCTTGCTTGCATGCTCATGTTAACAAACCAAGGCTTGGCCTAAAGTAACGCGGATGTAGACTCAAACGCAGACACAAAGATGTTGCTATTACATTAAAAATTAGGTCTTAAAATACCATTATCTGGGCACCTCCTGCCATTGTCGAGAAATGTTTGCCAGCCTTCCATCGCATGCCTTCATGCGCCGGTGAAATTCACAAGTTACTAAGGGATCCACAGACTGCGATCAGCGATATCTGTTGTAAAATTGTTGTGGAAATTGATAAGGATTGCTTTGACAATAGGTTTTGTGGTAGTTATTTTGCTTGTTGGCTTAAACGTCATTGCTCTAACCATGTTCGTCATAATCCTGCACCAACACTAACAATATATGATGACCTTCTTGCACCAATACCAGTAAATGATTCTACACTGACACCAACAGCATATGAGGACATTCCTTCACCAGCACCAACAACAAGGATAAATGGTGATCGTACACAGGTACCTACACCAACAATAGATGACGATGTTCCGGCACCGACACTAGTAAATGACAATCCTACCCTGTCAACAGCACCAACACCAAACGATGACCTTCTTGCACCAACACCAATAGATGATCTTGGTCTTACACCAACATCAGGACTAAAAACAAATGATGATGCTCCTGCACCACACAGGTAAAGGATGATCCTACACCGACACCAGCACTAACAATATATTATGATGTTCTTGCATTAACATCGACACTAGCACCAACACCAATAATAAATGATGACCTTCTTGCACGAACACCAACAAATGATGATCTTACACCAGCACCAGCACCAGCACAACGCCAACACCAGCAACAAATGATAACCTTCTTGCATCAACATCGATTGACGATAACCCTGCACCGACATAAATAACAACCTACATGTACGCTAGCGGCTAGAGGTTATCATCCTACCTCGACAACCA
>BRYE01000001.1:10639485-10641985 GCA_030159115.1 Actinidia arguta var. hypoleuca
ATATTCACCACATCAGTCATTTTGTACAACCTTAATTTTCTTGATAAGTTGGTTCTCAACTTCATTTTTATAAAGAATGAATTTGTCCAAAGTTTTACCCTTACTTTTTAGCAACTACACATAATAGTGTCTTGTACAATCATCAACGAAAGTAATAAAATACTTATTTTCATTGGGTGTTTGGACATACTTTAAATTACACACATTTGTGTGGATTAAAACCAATGATTTGGTATTTCTTTCAACTGTATGAAACGAAGATTGTGTTAACTTCGCTTCAATATAAGTCTCACACTTGTGATTTTCATCTTTTGCCTCTACAGAGCAGAACACAGCATGTGCAGGCAACACACCACCAGTCATATGTATGGGCTGAGTGAATAGGCCTTCCACTAGCTAATCACTTCAGGCTAACCACATAACCGACCTAGTCAAGCCATCAATTGGCAAACTAACAATGTCGAGCACAGAATGTATTCTCTTCAAGCAGATTAGACAAATACCGAGAAACATCATGGCTAAGGCCGTAGCCTCTCACGTAACAACAATTGATCAAGATTAAGCTGTGCACGGCTGACCAAAGGCTAAAATCGTAAATTTTGAAAATTAAGGATGAAATTATAACTTCCAAAAAATTGGGATAAAATTATAATTTTTTTTAAAAATCTAGACAAAGCTGTAATTCTCAAAATCTAAGTAAAATCTATAATTACCAAAATAAGAGGAAAAACTAATTATTTTTCTTCCTCCAAAATCTGGGAAGAATATGGAATTACAGAAAAGATTGGTGTCAATCTATAAATTCTAAAAGTTTTGATTTAAAGAAGTAAATCCTCTAAAAAATAGGGCTAAAATAGTAATTTATTTATTTTCCCTTCAAAACTGTAATTAAGAGGATAAGAGGAAGGATGCTTTCCCTTCTATATGCGTTTTTATAGTGGCCATCAAAAGACTCAAAAAAATCAAAACTTCACATTCCCCATATATACGTGGGTCTTTCTTTCTCATAGTAACCATCTTCCCTTGTCCCCTTCTCTTTCTCTGAGTAAATATGGCAAAGAAACAGAGTAGGGAGGGATGACTGGGATTTGCACACTAAAACATGTCGAAATATATATATTTGGAAAATAATTTCTGCAATAGAGCAGAGCCACAGTCTCCACCACCACGCCATTCTCCACCGTTGACTCACCACCAATCTCCGCCGATCCAAGGGTGGAGTTTGAACCTCCGAAATTGGGAGGCACTACAGAGAATTGGCTTTAGTTTCAGTGATGAACTTGACAAAACCATTTTCATCTTAGCAAAAAACCGTTTTCTTCCCTTGTGAATTTTTTTTTTCTAAACTTTTTCAAAATTGGAATCAGTTTTTTGTAACTGTTAAAATCATTTTTTTTCTTCTTCTTTGAAGATATAGAAATCAGTATTCAGTATTAAAACTGTAAACTACAATCTGCAATAATTGAAATCAGTTTCTGCAACCAGTTTAAGTATTCTGAAAAGGAAAATAATCCCTTTTATAAAACTGTAAACATTTTTTTTAACAGTAGTTCCAGGAAAAACATACTCAGAAAATAGTTTTTGAAAACTGAAAAACTGAAATCTAAAAAATTTGGAATATAGAATATAGAATTTTATCAATTGGTGTTCTTAAATCAGTTTTATCAAAGAATCTAAACTGATTTAAGAACTTAAGGCCCAGTTTGGCTGGTGGATTAAGAGGGGGGATAATTTTTCCCCCCTCCTTTCCCCCCTTAATCCGGTGTTTGGTTGCACAAATCTGTCCGGATAATTTTTTTTCCCGGATAATTTTTCCCCCAACAGGGGAATAGAGGCGGATAATTTTTGGGTGACCCTCACCCTAACTAAAAGTTATCCGGGTGGATAAGGGGGTGGGGGATAAGGAAAAAAATATATAAAGAGAAATAAAATCTAAAATATTTAGATATTAAAATGTATATTTTATTTATATATATATATATATATATAAATAAAATATATATTTTTAATATCTAAATATTTTAGATTTTATTTCTCTCTATATATTTTTTTCCTTATCCCCACCCTTATCCATCCATTTTAAAAAGTATCCAAACAAAGTTAAAAGTTGTCCCCCTCCAAAAGTTATCCCCTCTAAAAAATATCCTTCTAATACTATCCGCTAGCCAAACGAGCCCTAAAACCAATAACAACTTCCGAACATCATAGAATAAATCTGTTTTAGGCAACATTCTTGCATCTCAAATATTAGTTTCTGAAAAGAAATTATTTTTGTAATTTAATTGCCAATCACAAGATAAAAGAATCTTGCTTAAGTTTGTTGAATAAAATGATTCGGAAAATATGAAATTTCAAATAATAATTTCATTTATATAAATTGAAATTACATAAATGAAATGCAAAAATTAAAATACAAACTACAGAAGCACCTCCATAGCAGCCTTGGCGGACATGATAAAATGTATGTCTCTCTTTCTCTCAAAGAACTCAAAAATGCTTT
>BRYE01000001.1:10666985-10669485 GCA_030159115.1 Actinidia arguta var. hypoleuca
TATGAATATGCAAACAAAGCTTAAACACTTTCTTAAATTATGTATTGCATAAAATTCTCCAATAATTTGCCTGTAGAGTATTTAAATATGTATCTGAAATCAAATGGGATTAAAGAAAACTATCATATTTCTATATCTCATAAGGTGAAATATTTTTTTTAGTTAATGTGAGCTTTTTCTTTAAATATTATAAAATTTAGAGAATTTAAAGTTGTCTAAGAACACATCTCAATTCTCACACCCCTAACAATATTAACTGTCAAAAATAAGAGTTCATGTAACATGAGTTCTGAGATAGTTGAATTTTATAAAATTATAAGAAAATTAACTATTCAAGGTAGATTGGTAATTTGAACTAGAGGACTAGGAGGAGAGACCTTGTTAAAATCCATGTAATATGTCAGGATTTCAATTAGATATAGTGACCAAGTGATTACAAATCTTTCAACCTAAAGCCCTCAAATTCACACTTGAAATTTTTATGCTCAAGTGATGCCAGATCCAATCATTTTAAATTCAAAAAATCCTCAAGCAACCTAAGTTCCTTTAAGATTCTGGATATTAGTTTATTATGGAACATCCCCACTTTAATCATGGTGCAATAACCTTTTATAGAAAATTGAAGCCAGTCTAAACTCGAATTTCCTGTTCTTCGGTTCGCGCAAGATTTGGACACGAAAATATCAGAATTCAGGAGAATACGAGTTAACTATACATTACTACTGGAGAGAGGAGAAAGAGAGACAGAGAGGAGAAATCCAAAGAATGGGAAGTAATTGACCTTTTTTCTGAGGATCGGTGGGGGTGAGTCTGAGATTGGTCCAATTAGGGATTTCAATTAGCTTCAGATTAGAGAAATTAAACTCCTCTGTGATCTTCAGGTACTCCAGATCATGATTGTATATTGCAAATTTGAGGACTGTTGTTGTGGTTATCACTGTAAGGAGTGGAAGAGGTGGTGGTATTGACGGCGGAGGAGCGACGTTTGAACCAGCGTCGGCCGCCGTATGCGAGAGTTTCGCCGCCCAAGTCCTTCGCCGATTTCTTACGGCAGTCGTATCGTCTGTCTGTCTGTCTCTCTCTCTAATACTCTCTCTCTCTCTCTCTCTACGTAGGTATGTAGTTGTCCGGAGTCTGGTGCGGCTATGCGGTAACGGGTCGGGCTCGAAAAGGACAAAATGGAAACGTAAACGTGTTTTCACATGTGGCCAGGAAAAAAAAAATTATTCTTAGATCTTATTCTCGGAATTTATTATTGACAAATTCCGTATGCCCAACAGTTGACCGACAAGGTCTTGGTTAGGTTGTTTGAGTAGATGGTTTAACACTCGACCTTTTGATCCAAATGTCCGGACAGCAGCAACCACTGCAAACAGAATTTAATAATAATAATAATAGAGTGATAAAATAGAGCCCTGTGCTAATGTGCAATAAGACAGAACAACTTAAGGTGCGTTTGGATTTATGAATTTGAAATGAATAAATTTGGCATCACTTGTTCAAGAAGATGTGTATAATAGTTGGTATTTTAGGTCTACATTCTGAGTGCATTTGAGAGTTTCAGATTGATGGATTTGAAACCAAAAAAGTTAGAGACAGTGCATTTTTAATTAGCAATCTATCTCCAATAGCTAACCTTCCTCGGATTTATAAAGTTCAACGTCAAATCCCCTCATTTCAAATCTACACATGTAACGGAGCTTTATATTAAAACGGTATATTTTTACATTTTCTGTAGGTATATTGAACGACTTGCTTCAAAAATGCCTAACATCCTATGTATATGGTGAAAAAATTAACACCAAACTTTATTTTAGGTTTTAACCATTGATTCATTTCCTTCATTCTGCCATTTATTCTTTTACTCATGTCTTTGTTATACAGATTGAAGTGAGCTTAATACTCGAGAAATTTAAGTCAAAAGAGTCAGAAATTCAGAGTGATCTAGAATGTATGGTGGCGGGGATATATGACTTTTTACAGTTACTGAAAATAATGGGATCCAGAAGTAGCAATTCGGCCAATAAAAACTATATCAGCAGGGCACAATTTAACAAAGCAAACGTCAATAGCAGAAAATAAGCATTGGGGTATGTACAAAAACACAAAAATGCAGTGGCGCCAGAATATTTTTCCAAGCATATGGTACATCTCTTGCTCAGCATGAAACCACATTTGTTGTAGACACAAAAAGAAATGTAACACCAGCTGTTTGATGCATTATTTTCCTTCTATGTTGCAGTATTCAAGTGTCGGAGTCGGTTAATTCCCATGTCAAAGGACTCGAATTCCTGACAAAATATCATATTTCATAGTGTACTTTTATGCGGAAAATGGTGCTTACAAGATATCAAAAAACATTTCATGTGTACTTTGAGAGCTTTAGCATAGTTCTGTAGTAAACTTAAATTAATAAATATGCTTTCAAGGTGAGTTTCCAACCGAAAATGTCAGACACGTCCCATACTTTACACCTTAAGAGTCCATGTAACATAGTTTT
>BRYE01000001.1:10671985-10674485 GCA_030159115.1 Actinidia arguta var. hypoleuca
GCTTGCAGTTGCCTCTTTATCAAACAAACTTGGTATCCTCAAGTTTGCACCGAAGAGTAAACTTCGTAAGCTAAATGATATTCGCAAAGTAAAGGAGTTAACTATACTAATTCTACAATTAGCTTTCTCCTGGGAGAATCACAGGAATGCTAGCTTTATTTACTTCTTTTGATAAGCCAACCAAATGTTGGCAACTGATTTCAAGACGACAACTCTGCCTAGTAATGGTGGTTAATTACTACAGAGTGCATTTTTTTAAGGCAAACCAGGAAGTAACTTTTATCTATTTGGCTATTTCAGTAAATTACAGAAAGCCCTAGGCATCACGCCATGGCTCTGTATAATTATTTAAAAAAATGTTAAAGACCATTTTAAAGGACCATAATTCTCTAAAATACAGAAACTTGACTTTAGGCCTGCTGTGGACTCACCCTAATCTCATCTCGGTGATCCAAATTGTTCGCTTTGTAGGACCAGTTGAAACAATCTTCTATGCAAAAACTTAGCTTGATCGGACATTGGTAGACACATGGTAGAATAACATTTTTTTGGATGGAAAGTATGATTTTTAGAATAGACCGTCTATTTTTTTTTTAAAAGCAAACGTGCTATGCTAATGTGGCTACCGATATCCGATTATTTTGAGTTTTTACATGAATGATCTTCTCAAAGAGTTTTACAAGACGGACAGTTCAGACCACCGAGGTTGGCCTGGGGTAAACCCCCAACAGACTTACTTCTTGATAAAGTTCGCTTTCTGGACTTTAAAGAAGCCTGGTCCATTAAAAAAGAGGTCGGCCTCATCAATGACCTTGGGAGTAAGAGTAAATTGTCGGTTTGTTCCTTGAGCAGTAGGTGCAGGTGCATCACGACATGGCTCCATATAATTATTTCTTAAAAAATTTAAAGAACATTTTATAATACAGGCAGGCAACCCACCTCAATGACCTTGGAGTTGCAAAGAGCAAAAGCCTCCTACAAGAAAGAATAAAGTAAACAGGGTTAATTGCCTCTTGCAAATAAACAGGAATATATATATATATATATATATATATATATATATATATATATGGAATGCACAACATAAGTATATATATATATATATATATATATATATATATATATATATATATATATATATATATATATATATATATATATATATATATATATATATATGTAATGCACAACATAAGTACAATTCCGCAGGCAAAGAATGTTTTAAAAATGTTTAAAACCGCATTGTCATCCGCTAACCAATAAAAAAGAACTGCACAGTCACAAACACAACTCAAGTTGAAGGTGAAAGACTTGTAGCCCTCCCTCCTTTCTCATTCCTTCCTGTTGAAGGACCTTTAAAACACATTTCAAGGTCGGTGAAGAACCAAAGGTAATCAATCAAGGGAGACCAACATCAGAACATGAGACGATCATCAACATCTTATTTCAGGAATATTCGTGAAGAAAGCAACTCAGGCTAAGAGCCTAAGTTATTCCTCAAGACCATCACTTGGAGAACTGAATAATAATGTATTTAAAACCCAAATAAATAAATAAATTAGATTTTGTGTATCCTAAGAACAATTATAATATGAACAAAGAATCCGTATAGTGACATTCAGGAACCCTTAAAACCATTTTCTCCTACTATGTACAGCAGTTACTAACCTTTCCCATGACGAGCACTTCTAATGCATCTTTATACTTTTCCCTTCAAATTAGTTGTTTAGCATTTGCATGAAGCATTAGGCCCATCATCACAGCCCTGTCAAATTACCACAAAAAAAATGATTAATGTAAGAACAAGATGATGGAGTTTATAGACTTAAGAAATCCCATCTATATAAAAGAAAAAGGCTAAGAAAGAGGATTCATCGCATGTCCTCAGAAGTATTATAACAACAAAATATATACCGCTGATCAGTCTCAGATCTCAATTGTACAGCCTCTCCACTTTGATTTTCCAGTTCTAGATTGAAGTCTTCAATTGGTAATGAACCATCTGCATGTCTTTTGGCCAGCGAAGTCACAGCAGCCCTGTCAGTTTCATGGTGTTACTAACAAACCTTTGAAAAATAAGCAGCAGTAACTATACTTAAACATTGATTTCCAGCCAATAACGATGTTAAGAAAATACACTCATCTAGCATAGGAGGTATGTGTAAGGAACTGAAGGGTTGTAAGATGGGAAACAGCACATACAGACGCACAAGCATAGAACAAACTATCACGAGATGAGTGCAATTTGGTTAACAATTACGTTTCTTCATACTAATCTCCTATTAATGAAAGGCTTCTTGATCTGACATCTTTTTTTGTTAGGATGATAAACACATCAATCGACCAAATAAAAAGCCTACCTTTCTCTGCCTAGAATACTTAGAAGTAATGCCTACACTAAAATTAGTTCAATATGAACAGGTGTAAAATAGTTTAAAATGAAAACAGCGTAAAACGTGCAGTTGCATAATTTCAACGACAAGATATTTCAATTAAGTTC
>BRYE01000001.1:10684485-10691985 GCA_030159115.1 Actinidia arguta var. hypoleuca
CTTCTAGGTATAATAAATTCAAGAGTTGGGTCAGTTTATACAAATGTTTGTTAGTGATATTAGGATTGGATACCGAGTTATCAAAAAAACAGGTTGTATATATATTTTGAGAGTTTTTAGCTTTTTAATTAAATTTTTTTTTTTGTCTTTAAAAAACTTTTGTCAGCGTTTGATTAAAAATTTATATTTTTTTGTGTTCCTCCCGACAAGAAAAATCTGAAAATGTAAACTTTTTGTTTAAATTTTGAAAAAGATCCACCCAAGACAAAAAATAGTTAATTCGTCAAGTAAAAATGATAATTTTATTTTTAGTAATTTTTTTTATTCAAATTAAATAAAATTTTTTACATTTTAAATTTGAAAATCAAATCAATTAAAAGAATAAAAAAGCCAAAAAGGCCTAATTTATTTTTCTTAAAAAAATAAAATTTTAATCAAACATTAAAGACACAGCAATTTAAAAATCAAAACAATTATTTTATTTTATTTAAAAGTGCCAAACTGAAACTATTTTTGTTATTTTTTTTAAAAAAATAGAATCTTAAGATCCCAAAGAAAGTTTGTTATGTATAACATGTACGTGGCGTCCATTTACTAGGCGAAGGCGAGTTTGGGCGGCGAGTCATCCAAATATTTGATTTGAAGGGTGATGTGGGGGTAAAATCCATGCCCTCCAACTATTTGTTATTATATTCTCCACCTTGTCTATGGGCGAGGTTAACATGGTTACCTGTCGAGAGACCAACTCTTTGAAGACACTGATACAAGGACTTCACCTCTATGAGATTCATTTTCTGTCACGTCACCTATAATTGTGGATTGCTCTTCAAATGGTAGTTCTCTATTGTATCTCCAATGATCATTGGATCTCCTTTCATACTTTGCCACCCAAAGATCTCGCTGTTATCTTTGGGCATGAATTTTCATTCTCCATCTATAAAAAAGCCGCTTTCCCAACACAAAAGGTACACGAGAAACATTTATATTCTCTCTAATAACTCTGTTGCTTCCTTTTGCCTAACTTATATTCGCCTTAGTTTGATTCACGCGCCGGAAGGATTTTGAGCGGCCTTGTCTCGACCGATTACATTTGTTCATATGCGTAGATCCAATACCAAGGTTACGAGCAATTCTGACTGTTGGTTGATCACCCCCAAATTTTTACCACAACAGTTTGGTGCCGTCTGTGGGAACAACAGTTCTTAACTTTCTATGCACCTATGCAGTCGTTTATTACCTAGATCGAGTGCTAGTAGCCCTTTGGATAACAGAGCTCACTCAATGGCCAACACCAGCCAAGCTCCGAATTTAGAGGGCCTCTATCGTGAGATGCACAGTATTGCCGAAAAGATAAGAATCATAAATGAGAACAACGCCCACTTGATACAGCACCTCGCCACAGTCATTCTACCACCTCCAGTAGCACCAGTTCTGGAAGTAGATCTAACCTTCCGTTCTCATCGGTCTGGCGATGATGAATCTCAAAGTCACCAAAGTACAAGTCGAGCATGTTCGAACAGAAATCGGCGACATCATCACCGAGTCTACGCCCTAGGCGAGAAAAAGGTCCTGTTACATCGGAATCTTGGTTTTCAAGTTGAACTGATAAAACTGAAGGCGAGGAGACCAGGAGAAGAGGGAGGTCACCTCGCCGAGATGCCCGAGCTCCCAGATGGCGGGATGAATTGACCACCCAAAAGATCAGAGATCTAGATGCCCTTATCGACACCATCAACACTAGTGCGAATGCACTAGTCACCGTGGATGCTTTAATCAAGCAAACTGAGCCTCCGTTCACAGACAGTAATGAAGGTTAGAGTCTCCTCTAGGTTCAAACTGCCATCCCAACTCGGAGTTTATGAAGGGAAGATAGATCCTATGTGTTGACCCGATAGGCAACCCAAGAGGGGGGGTGAATTGGGTTTTTCAAACTTAATTGGTGATTTATAATTAATTGCTTTAATAACAATGAATGTAAAATACTATAAAAGAATTAGTGCAAGAAATGCAATAAAGGAGCAATAGTAATGATAGGAGAGAGCACACCAAATTTATCGAGGTTCGATCACAACTTGTGATCTACGTCCTCCCAAGATCTCTACAAGATCTTCTTCCACTATTTGTAATCCGCAACTATAATGTGGGGGTTGGTTGTTCAAGTGCCCAACTCACTTTTACACCAAGTGATTTTGTCCAAGCTCCACTAAAACTTCCTAGTGTTTTACTTACAAGAGGAAACACTCAAACTCTTAAGTATTTGACTTTCAACAAGAGAAACACTCAAAACTCTCACCAAGTGTTTTTGGTCAAGTCACACTCAAACTAGCAAGGATGAAAGTATAGAGGTTTTAAGATCAAGGACTCTCTCAAATAGAGTGGATAAGAGTGTAGTATCACAATCAATGCTCACACCAAAGGACAAGAAGAATATTCAAGGATTCTTGACTTTGAAGTTTGTAAGATGAAATCAAAAGGCTTAGGATCATACCCTTGTGTGATAAATGCCCTTGGAGACTTGTATTTAATGGCTGGAGTGAAGAGTGTACCGTTGGTGGTAGTTGGGAAGCCATTAATGCTGTATCAGATAACTCTGCGTTTGAAAATTTTCCCATTGGGTGTCGACACTTCTTCATGGTGTCGACACTTCCCATGTGTCGACACATTCTTTCATGGTGTCGACACTTCAACTCTTCTGTTCTTGCCTAAAAACCGTCTCCAGGTGTTGATCTTAGTGTCGGCACTTTTCGTCAGAAAAATCTATTTTTGGTTACTGACTTTTGGTGCTGACACAGGTGTTGACACTACTTGCTTCCAGTTTACACACTGTCATTTGGTGCTGATGATGGTGTCGACACTTCTGTTCTTCAGGTTCTGTTTTCAGCTACTGACATTTGGTGTCGATCTTGGTGTCGACACTTTACTTCAAGAACTTCTGAAATTTGAACACTGACTTTTGGTGTCGATATATGGTGTCGACACTATGTCTTCAGAGAGTTCACTGACATTTGGTGTCGATTCAGGAGTCGACACTTCATCTTCAAAAGTCTTCAGTTAGCTTCTATTGACATTTGGTGTCGATACATGGTGTCGACACTTTGTTTTCAAAAAGTCCACTAACATTTAGTGTCGATACATGGTGTCGACACTTTGTCTTCAAAGGTCTTCAGTTAGTAGCTACTGACATTTGGTGTCGATATTGGTGTCGACACTACTTTCTTCAGATTTCTGGTTTGGGGCTACTGACTTTTGGTGTCGTCACTTGTACTCCGGGTGTTGACACTTACATCCAGAATGGTTTCTATCGATTTTTTGATAATCCAAGCGTTGAGTTGGTTTTATCTCTTTGTGAAATCATTCTTTGGATTTATATCATCTGTTTTTACTTTTATCAAATCCAGATTGATCAGTTCTTTTGGTCTTTCACGGATTTGATCATTTTGACTTCTGGACTCAAGGTGTCGACACTTTAGAATAAGGTGTCGACACTTTCTGTTGGAAAGTGTTTAAGGGACTTCCATTAATCAGATGAATTGTAGGTCGCTGCATACTTAGTAAACATGTTAAATACTAATTAATGGTTTTGTTAGCATCGAAATCGAGGCTTGATTCAACACTATGGACCACTTAGATTCGTATAAGAATTTGATGTTGCTCTAAGGATACTCTGATAAGGTAATGTGTAAAGCTTTCTCTGCTACCTTGAAGGGGCCGGCGAGGTCATGGTTCAGAAAGCTAACTTCGGGAATCATTGACTCGTTTGACGACCTAAGTAGGCTTTTTGTCGCTAATTTTATGAGTTGCCGGGTCAGGCGTTTACCATTCACCAGAAGAAAAGTGAGAGTTTGAAAGACTATATTTGGCGGTTTAACCAGGCTATCTTAGAAGTAGAAGATCCCAGTGATAAAGTAGTGATCATGGTCATGATGGAAGGACTTTGCCCATACCCACTATTTGATTTCCTCTCCAAGAATGTCCCTGAAACCTTGTCAACTCTATAGAGCAAAACTGACAAGTATATTGTTGCTGAATAATTAGCTGGGGCCAAGTATAGGAGGCGAGGAAGAGATGACCACAAGAGGAAGGAACCTGATACCAGACGATCTGACTATAGAGATGAGGTGAAAAATAAGAGATCAGACTGAGACTCGAGACGGGGAACCAATGACAAACGTCCTCGCACTCCACCTCACTGTCCTGACCTAGTATTGCCACCCCTTGATGCTGCTATTGCCCAGGTACTTACTGAGATCAAACACGGAGAATTTATAAAATGGCCAGAAAAAATCAAGTCTGACCCCCGCAAGAGGAACAAGAATAAGTGCTACGAGTTTCATAGAGATCATGGACACAATACTAAAGACTGTTTCCAACTGAATGAATAAATAGCTGACCTCATCAAGAGGGGGTATCTGAAGAAGTACGTTACTGATCGCCCACAACCCGATTCACCTAATAGGAGATATGGCAACAACAGATCCACGCCAAGAGATATACAAGTGATCCATGGTGGGTTTGGATCAGGAGGATGTTTGAGCTCGTCCAAAAAAAGACACACCAGAAATGCTAATGGGCGAGCTAAAGAAGAAGTTTATAACCTCTCCTCACCTGTAGATGGAACTTACTTACCCATTACCTTTACCAACGATGTCCTAAGAGGCTTACACCTCCCCCATGATGATGCCTTGGTCGTCTCTGCGACCATCGCCAATTTTAGCGTACATAAAATCTTGATTGATTATAGAAGTTCTGCAAACATATTGTTTATCTTGGCATTTGATAAATGAAGATTGGGTTAGATAAACTCCATCCTTTTCATGCTCCTCTGGTCGGATTTGGGGGGAATACTACGCACCCACTTGGATGGATCAAATTGCCAATAACCTTTGGGATGGAGCCCCACCAGACCATTGTATGGCAGAATTTTATTGTGGTAGATTGCCCTTTGCCCTACAATGCGATCCTAGGGCGCCCAACATTGGGAGGAATCAAGGCCATCACCTCAACTTACCACTTGATAATGAAATTTCCTCCTTCAACATGGGTAGGTGAAGCAAGAGGCAATCAAAAAATTGCTAGGCATTGCTTCATCTCGGCCATGAGGGCTGCATCTTCTTCAAAGACTAGTGCCCAATAGCAATTATAGATCGACGATGCCGAGATGGAGGCATTGACAGATGAGGTGGAGCAAATTACCATGGTGGATCCCAAAGAAACAGAAAATACCAAATCTCTGGAAGAAGTAACTCCAATCTCCTACATCCTGATTATCCAGACTGCCATGTTATGATTGGGACCGAGTTAACTAAAGAATTGCGAAATACTCTGGTGAATTTTTTAAAAAAAAATTACGACATCTTTGCATGGTCACAAGGTGATGTGCTAGGAATAGACCCCCAGGTTCACAAGCTATTTATCGATCTTAATCATCTCCTTTTTTGCCATAAGAAAAGGAAATTAACCCCCAAATGCCTGAAAGTCATAGAAGAAGTTGCTAAGTTCATCAAAGCCAATGTTATCAGAAAAGCTCACTACCTAGATTGGCTCGCCAACGTTGTTGTCTCCCCTAAGAAGGGGAAAAGTGGAGAGTATGCGTTGATTTCACTAACCTCAACAAGGCCTGTCCAAAAGACAGTTTTCCTTTGCCAGAGATAGACTTGATCGTGGATGCAACCTCCAAGCATGAGTTTCTCAACTTCATGGAGGCCTTATCCGGTTATCACCAAATTAAAATGTATCCACCCGATGTGGAGAAGACTTCTTTTATCACGGAGAGAGGGTTGTATTGCTACAAGGTCATGCATTTTGGATTGAAGAATGCTGGGGCGACATACCAGAGATTGGTGAATAAAATGTTCAATCCCTATCTCTTTTTTTTATTGTTCGGGTTTTCATATTTTTTTAACATTTGGTAATTTTTTTCGTCATTTGATCAAAAAGTTATATTTTCCCGACTCCTCTTGACGAATGAATTTTGAAAATTTAATTTTTTTATATAATTTAAAAAAAAACTACTGAAGACAAAAAAACTATTATTTCTACTCAAAAAAATCACTTCTTTTAAGTGAATCTTTTATTCAAATTTGAATAAAATAATTAGTTTCAACGAGGTAGCCAATAGTATTTTTTAAAAGTATGATCAGATGTAGCATGTTAAATTCAAACATTATAAATTGGTATATTATGTTACATCTCATGTTAGATTTCTTATATTGAATGAGGAAAAGTCCAAAAATTCGAGGGTAATTTATGAGAAATTTTATTTTCAGATTTCATTTGCAATTTAAGTTTAATTTGTCCATGCAATGAGCCTTCAATAGAATAATTTAAATATTTTCTAGAGCAATAGTTTAGAAAATCCAATATTAGAGTTCTTAAAATGCTCCTCACAAAAAGTCACTTTTGTATAATATTTTTTTGTACATTACTTTAGAAAGAATTTTCATTTTACATACGAATAATACCTTTTGTACATTAGTTTAAAAATATTTTTTACATATTAGAAATACTTCCGTTAAATATTATACTATACATCGCTATATTCAACCTTTCCAAACACTAATTCTATATGATTTAACTAAAGGGCATAATTGTAATATAAAATTTTTGATTTGTCCTAAATGATAATTTAATGAAAGGACATAATGATAATACAAATTTGTTTTTTCGTGTGCTGTAAGACCATCTTTGGGTTGCATTTAGCTCTTCCATTAAGAGCATTTTCTCCCATGCTTCAAAACTTTGAAATGGAGACCATACTCTGACCTTAAAATAGAGACCGATTTCGAGTTTCCAAATATGAAGATAAGTTAAAATAACAGAGATTCTATGTTTTAGTTTCCCCAATTAATCTTTGCTAAAATATGTATAGCTTTCAAACTTCCTTTTAAATTAGACCAATATGATATATATTTACTAAAATTTTTAAATTTATAATTTAAATTTTTTAAAGAAATTTTGTTTTAAAGGAATTTTGAGTAGATGTGAATAAATTTTGAAAGAAAAAATAGAGTTTTGATTGAGTTTTTTTGTTCTAAAATGTAGATAAAATAAAGATTTGAGTTGGAGTTGTGATAAATAGAGTATCATCTGTCAAATATACTTTCTAAATTAGAAATAATCTTTTTTTACCATTTTGATAGAAAAATATTTGCAAGTGTCAATAATTACATAAACAATCAAAATAATGAATGATTATTTGGTACTCTTAGAGCATTGTTTTATACCATGGATAACACATGTGCATATGTTGACCACTATTCAAATAAAAAAAAACAGTGATTTCCACAGTTCCCACTGTTTAGAATTTGCTCTAAGTTGGGTTTGCCTCCCAATTTTAGCCAAGTATTATTTTGTTTAACTTTTTTTAAAAGTGATTTTTTTTCGTTTTTTAAAAGGGATTATTTTTTAAAAATAATAATTTAAAAGCGATTTTTTTTCGTCTTTAATAATTTTTTTTTAAATTATATAATTATTTTTATATTTTGAATTTCTCTCGCTAAG
>BRYE01000001.1:10706985-10709485 GCA_030159115.1 Actinidia arguta var. hypoleuca
CTTCAATGAAGTGGAGATTGTTACCTTATGAGTTTTAAAGCTATGAATCGTTTTTGTGAGTTATTTTACCTTCAGTCAAGAAAATTTGTTGAACTTCATTTTTTTAAATAGATTCATTACTTTTGAATTTGGTTTACATGTTAATGTGACACGTTAGAATTTTTGACACCCTTTACATGACTTACATATGTTTCAGATTTCGTTACATATAGGCCAATTCATGAATATTTTTTTTTTCCATTCTTTCGGTAATTGTGCATAAGATGATCTCGAAAAGCCTGTTAAATTTAAAGTTTTCCTTGAATTTGGGAAAAAGAATAGCATGAATTTTGAGAAGTTAAGAAAAATTGGAGGAAAGGAGAATGAAAAGAAAAGAGAGAAAAAAAAATAAAGGAGTTCAATATGATATGAAGGAGTTGAAAAATATGAAAATGGAGTTTGAAGTGTACACTTATTAAGTCGGCATGTGTAGTGGCCAATGCATATATTGAGATCTATTACCGCTTGATTCTCTCTACTTTATTGGACTAATCTTACATTTATAAGGCCTCCAATACCGAAATTGCATGAGTTTTTGAGTTCTCATATGTAAAAACCGTCATGTCAAATTCCTAACTGTTATATTAATTGTGAATATTCCTTCATGAAGTTATACCAAGTCGATACACTTTACACTTTTGCGGTTTTTAAATTAAGATTGCTCTATTTGCATTACTTTTTATACTTACTCATAGAACGAGCAATCGTTTGAGAGAAACCTACATGTTCTATTATTGGGAGTGTATGACTTATGAGCTTTGAATTGAAGCTGTCGGTTGTTGTTATGGGATGCATATTGGTTGATCTTTGAGAAATACGATTTTACTATTACACTTGAATCTCTCAATATATTGCACTTGACGGTTTGGTAGATTACATGGCATGATTGAGTTGATTTGAATTGCTTGGATTGTATTATGTGAGAAACTGTTATTAAATTATTTTTGATACATTTCATGATGTGATGTTTGTGGGTATCATCACTGGAAGCCCTCACGAGACACCACTCGTTCACTAGAGGTAACCTAGGGGTTTAACGACTTAATGCATACGCCAAATGCATTTGGGACTCTTACAAAAGAAGAGATTATGTTTTCATTTTTTCTTAGTTTTGCTAAGGACTAGCAAAAGATTAGTTGGGGTATGTGATTAGACTGCATAATTGCAGTCAAAGCGCCATTAAACCAATCTAAGTTGGCCCTAAATTAGTTTAATTATATGTTTTTATTGTGTTTCATACTTAAAGCCGTGTCTAATTTTGTTGCATATAAATGATGATAAATAGGAGGATTTGAAGCCATAAAAGTAATGCGGAGCACATACATGCATATTGAGAATCATTATCGAGAAATTATGGAAGTTTGCAACTGTAGCTCAGAATAAAATGGAAGATGTGTCGTTGGAAAGATCTCACATAATTACGCAAAGTATTATCTAACGAGTGTCGCGAGAATTGGATTCTAACGACTTCAAAATAATTTGAGAGAAAAGAGAAAAATTACACTTAGCGTTCGAACTCCCCAGTCCAAGGCAAGACTAGCGTTCAAACGCTAGGAAGAAAAATTCAAGAATTGCTCTTAGCGTTCGAACGCAATATGAGGAAGGAAATAATCATTCAAACGCTGAGAAGGAAAATCTAAGGTGAGGGTTCGAACTCTCTGTGCACCGTTCCAATGCATAGAAGACTGAGAATCTGCCACAGGTTTTGGCATTCGAACGCCAGGAAGGAAAGTAGCGTTCGAACGCTATGAAGGAAAGTAGGAGAAATTGTTCTTAGCGTTCAAATGCCAGAAATTCAAAGGAATCATCGTTCGAATGCTAAGAAGAAAACTGGACAGGAATCCTAATCCCGCTAGGACTCGAATCGTGTAGCCTATATGTACTTCCTTACGGTTTTATGAATGACACATTTTATTTTTTAGGGGTTTTATTACCTTCTAGCTTAGTCTTTCATAGTTTTTAATAATTCTTGTAATTGATTATATTCAATTCATGTTTAATCAATTCGATTTACGATTTTATTCAATTATGCGCTTTGTTCTATAATTTTTCTACCATTAATTTACGTTCTTTAATTTTTAATTATTCATATCAGTACTCATATTTCAGAATGTATTCCATATTTAATTATTTATTTCCATAGCCATGTGTGGCTAATTTTTTCAACTCATGATTAATTGTGAAAATGAATTAAGGATCGAGGATGAACAACAGATGTAAATTTTGGTTTCATTGTTAAATCGTTTGATATTTATTCTTTTTTTTTTGTTCTAAATACCTTCGAAAACTTGGACGTCCTATTATGTTCGGTAATGCATATGTATGAATTGTTGACTCAGTATATACGTTACCTTGTAATGTTTATGCGTGAGTTGAGTCAGTATATGTGATGCGCGAATCGATGATGCACGAACATGATTAAAACAATCAGATTTATTTTAGAAGTTGAAAATTGTAAGAA
>BRYE01000001.1:10716985-10721985 GCA_030159115.1 Actinidia arguta var. hypoleuca
TTTGTGTTAATGGGTCATAAGGTTACAGCCGGTAGATGATGGGGTAAGAAAAGTGGGGAGAGATCTTCTAGGGGAGGAAGTCCTGGAAAAAGGAAAAAAGGAAAGGCTGCGGGTGGAAACTCGCAGTCAGAATAAGATAGTGAGTCATTGGAGAAATTGCCTCCAGGCCCAGGTGATGGTCAATGTAAGAAAGAAAAGGCTAAGAAAGAAATGGAAAAATGAAAAAAGTCAATAAAAACGAGGGGGGCTTCATGTGAAAGGCAAGTGCTACAAGAATAGATAGTCGACGTTATTGCCATATGCATTTTGTCGGAGATGGGGTTAGATTTTTTCTTTAATAAAGTGGACAGGTTCCATTGGGGAATGTGTGTGGAATTTTATGAAAACATGAAGGTTAATGTCTCCAGTACCATAAAGAGTAAGGTTCAAGGCAAAACAATCATGATAACAGCTAACACAATTGCCTCATATCTACATTACGTCCGACCTAGTCAGGATCAAATTCAATACCCCCATGAAAATTACTCCCCCTTAGATGCAGAAGCTTATGCCAACGCCATTTACGCAATTCCTAGGAATTACAAAGGAGGATAGTTTGTGTTGGGGAAGATGAAGCCAGAAAATAAATTGATGACCAAAATCATCCATTACAACATTGCCCCGGCAAGGTCTGAAAAAGAGCTTAAGTTGGCCGACGCAGAGTTTTTGTATATCATGATGAACTCGTTTGTGCTTGATGTTGCCGAATGCATTTGGAATGAAATGGTGGCCTTTAAAGAAAAATCTCCACCTAGGTTCAATATGCCACTTGTGGCCATGGTTTCTCAATTATGCAAAATGGTTGGAGTATTGGTCAATGTGGACGATGGCTTACTTCTACCACCCATAGGACCAATCACAATGGCATCTATCAAAAAGAGCACGACAATGTCGTGTACCCCTGTGATCCTACCTATAGAACAAGTTGATATTCCATCAAATTCCATAGCACCACCACCCAAGAAACGGAAGTCCTGGAAGGCTAGAATAGAGAGCTACATTAAGAAACTTTGGTGTCGCTAGTCAAGCATCAACCATAAGCTAGATTATTGTGTTCGAGCAGCGAAGCAATATTATGGCACACCCTATGAACCACCGGAAGGTGCAGAAGAATCTGAGGAGGAGGAGGAGGAGGAGGACCATGAAGAGGAAGAAAAGGAGGACAACGATTCAGAGTAGAGCATGGCCCATGGCGAATGGTAGGATTTAGCTATTTTTCATTTCGTTTTTATTAATGTTATTAGTCGTAGTATTAAGGGATGGATGACAACAATTTTGGGGTAGAATTCCACTCCACTTTATTATGTTATTTTTATAAAATATTTCCATTGCTAGTTTAATGTCAAAAATTTCACATCATTTATGTTTATAAAAAATTATGTTCATGCCACGTTTTTTATAAATTTCAAACCACTTATTAAATCTTGTCAAAAATTGAGAGAGGATTAGTTTGCTAAGGGACTAGCAAAACTCAAGTAGGGGGTACCATGAGAATCATAATTTGACATATTTCTAGCTAAAAGTCCTCCTTACTTAAAGTAAAAAATGCGCATATAATTGTGTATTTTAACTTGTAGCGCAAGTAGACTAAGTGTTTTGTAGGGCAAAAATATGTACAAAGATAGTTCTAAGCATAAAGACACCATGACAAAAAAGAAAAGTGGTGAGATTGAAGTTGCAGGTAGAAGCAGAGAAAACCCTACCCGACCGATCCAACAGATGCCCCAACTGGTCGAGGAGTAAACAGAAGCTGCAACATCTAAACCGCCACAAACTGGACTGGTCCAACAAAAGCTTTACTGGTTCAAAATTCAACAGTATATAAACCGCCATTACGCTTGGACCGGTCCAGGCGTCTCTCTATCGGTCCAGGAAGAAACAGAAACCAGAGGGCCTGAACTGCCTAAAGCCCGACCAGTCGGACTATTGCTGGACCGATTGGGAAGAGGTCGGAAGAACATGCCCAACCAGTCGGACTTTTGCTAGACCGATCGGACTAGGTCGAAAGAGAAAAAAGGGAATAGATAGCAAGCAATTTTTGTGGACATTTTGAAGACCCTATTTTTTAAATTCCTTCCTCTATAAATAGGAGGATTACTCTTACATTAAAGGAGTTACTTTTGAGAGATTAAAATAAAAAACTTTTAGCATAATTATTAGCATTGGAGAATTATTAGAATTCTCCTTCCTTTTTCTTCTTAGTTTCAATTTTCTTTATACATAGATCAAAACTTGAAAATTGTATTTCATTTTGTCATCAATATACTTTAAATATTCTGATTATTCATATGCATTTAAATTTCACTTTCTCTGCCTACATAGCTGGGTTAAATTCTGCTTTCTCCGCCTGAATAGCTGGTGTTCCAACTTCAAATACTTGTTAATTTTCTTATATTTTGTAATACAATTTCTATTCAAATAATTCTAATTGAATTCTAGTTTAGTCAATTTTAGTTTTATACTTCTAATGTTCATAAACATATTTAAGTTTCACTTATTTTGGTAGACTAATTCTATTGGTTTAATCTAAGTACTATGCCCTAATCTAATCTTAGATAGAACTACGTTATTTCTTTTTCTCATGTGAACTTAATTGTTTGTTAAGAATTTGATCAATGAAAATAAAAAGATAAAAACTTAGGATTGTATAATTTTTTGATTATTTGTCAACAAGATTTTTTGGTATAAATAATGCTTAGATCCCTTACATTCTAAGGGTTTGACATATTAGTTTAATTAATTGACAATTCGTAAACATGATTTTTAGATATAAACTGAGTTTCATTGAAAAATATTCCGACCAATATCATTTTACCTTGAGAATTGGTTGAGAAAAAGAAGAAAGAACTAAAAAATCTGGGAAAGGAATAATGCTAAGTGTTTGGACTTTGCCATATTTATATATTGATTACAAAACTTGACAAAGAATACATCAAAACTTCAAGCAAAACAAATTCAAAGAAACTATCTTAACTTTTCTACAAAATTCTTTTTACAATTTAAATTACTTGCAACACTAAATTAACTGTGCAAAACTAAAGTTCCCTGTGGATTCGATCTCAATACTTCTGAGTATTATGCTACTCCGATATGTTTTTATGCTTGGGAACTGCAAAATAGACATACCAGACGATTAAACAACTGTAGAGGGCAAGCACGAACCTTGATTTCAATCATAGTTTCACTAATCTTCTAGATAGTTATTTGCTCTTCTGTTGTGCTTTTCTTAACTTCGGTTGTGCTTTTCTAATCTTCGGTTGTGCTTTTCTTAACTTCAGTCGACTGAATATGAACTTCGGTCTTTGGTCGTAGTTATACTATTCTTCCAGTGAGCAGTTCTGTCCTCTCTTTTACTTCGGCTATGAGTCTTAGCCTTCGGTTGACAAGTTCAATCGACTGAACTTGTGACAGTACCAATTGTTCACTGTTCTTTTCTTAGTTCAAGATTGTTACTTATCCATTTTGAGTTTAAGTGTTTGTTTGACTCTTTTATCACTTTCATGTGCATAATAACATTAAACATGACTTGTAAAAGATTACAAATCTCATTTAAAATAGGTGTAGACTTAACTTTAAGACCACTGTTGTTTTTCTTCACGGATGTGAACTAGTCGACTTAGTTCTTTCAATTCTAAGTCGGTTTATCAATCAAAGCATGCACATTTTACCTTAAAACAAACTTACTTGAGTTTTTCTAAAGTTGATATAAGTGTTTTAACATATGTGCAATCTTTTGACACTCTTTAATGTGATTTTCAACATAAGTTTAACTTAACTAGTCTAATCATCAAAATCAAATATACCTTTATTTCAATAGACGGAATAGCCTCGTGCTTCACTTTAAGACACCTCAAACCCATGCATTGAGTAGGTCGGCGATTAATTGTGATGCTTCATGAAATATCAAGTTCATGCTTGAGCAGCTCGGCGGCAATTAGTCTCGTGTTGTTTTAAGACATCTTAAGCTTCAGCAGGTTGGTGATTAGTCACGCTACTTTAGGATCTCAAGCTCGTGCTTGAGCAGCTCGGTGACCAGTCTCGCGCTTTTCATTAGGTTCGCCTTAGCTTGTGCTTAGGCAAACGAGGAATGCATATCGGTTTAAGTTCATTTTGGCAAAAAATACTTAGAAAATTTTCCCAAGACTCATGATATTTAAATGTGAAACTTTAGCCGAGCTATGCACATTTTTAAAGTGTTTAGAAAATTATGTCTTTTACTCATAAGGTGATCAGACTATTTGTGTAATTAAAAATACCTAATATTTATCAAATATGACAAATAGAAAGTTTTAATAATCTTAAAAAATCCAATGTACAACCCTTATAAAAACAAGCTCGGTTCAAAAGTTACATTTTATTGGTAGTATTTTTTCAAGTTGTTGGAGTTCTAAAGTCTCGGGATTTGCTCGCCTTTCGGGTCCCAAGATGTTAGCTCCTTTGTCGGTAAGCTTAACAGATGGACCCTCTCAATTGTAGCCGAGCTTCGTATCTGCTGAGTCCTTGATACCTCTAACAAAACAGGGTTACCCAGCCTTAGATTGATCAGAGGTGGCTTCTTGCGAGCCTCAGAACCCTTGTCGAAATTCTTGACTGTGTGTACTGATTTGATATGAGGCTTGAGAACTTCATGAACCTTGATTATTGCTTCAAATGCTTTGCTTTTAGGAACCTCGATGTGCTCAGTTATCTTTTCTTTCTTTTTTGAGCATGGGCGTAATGTCCTGAGCCTGGCTCATCGAGTTCAAAACGAACGTTCTTTTTGACTGACCTCAGGGATTCTATTAAAATTCTAAAGGACTTCTTTCTCTTCTTCCGTCAGCTGCACTTTTATGGTTGCCTTTGTGCATAATAAGGCGAGATAACACTGTTTCGCCGCCACTTGGTCTCTATGGAGTGTTTCCTCACCCTTGGAGGTGACAAACTTGACGATCTGATGCAGCATGGATGCTACTCCTTTTACC
>BRYE01000001.1:10751985-10754485 GCA_030159115.1 Actinidia arguta var. hypoleuca
GCGGCCTCCTGTTCCGCGGATGCGTATTCGATGGGTGCCTATCCGGCTCCGACACGGAGATCAAGCAACGGCCGTACCACCGCAACTGCAGCTGCGCCCTGCACCGGTCACGAGGCCTCTGCTCGCACGCGTCGCCACGATGCGCCCATGTGTCGTACCCGATTCGGCGTACCTGGAGCGAGGGTTCCCTGGCGTTGCTGGGCTCGTCGGACGTGCACGAGTCGCCGTGTTCTTCCCCCGCTCTGACCGCGACCCCTTTGCCAAGGACGCGTACGTACTCGCAATTTACCTTGTCTAACGATGAATAAGGAAGTTAGAAGATTTTTTTTTCTTCAAACCTTCATTGTATTTGATTTTCTTTACTTTGAATGATTCGAGTTCATCAAGTTGGGATTGTAAAATTATTGTTTGTGACATTTTCATGGAATGATTGTGATTCTAGATCTCTTCTCGGACGTCAATTCGTAAAACGAAAGTGTGAGTGTTTGTTTCGTTTACACCATTTTTCAAATTCCACCTTCCCATCCCAAAAGTTCATGGAATGTGGTATTTAGATCAATGATTTACAAAAACTATATATAAAAAAAGAGATTAAATCTGAATTATTTGAATCTCTTAATTTTTTTAATTTTTTTTTCTTCTATCAAATCTTTAATCGAAACACAATTTAAAAAATTACCCATAAAAGAATACCTGAAAATTTTATGCAAAATGAAGTTTTTGATGTTGTATAATTACATTTCATGTTCTATTTTTTGTTTTCTGTTTTTGTGTACCTATCTTGCCCATCAACCTTCTACTTGGCATCTAACTTTTAACAATAAATTTATTGCTTTTTGGTTTGAAATGCATTCCAAAGATGCATACTTTCCAACTCATAAAAAGGAAAATACTTTACAAACACACAAAACTTACTAATTGATGTGCGAGCATATGTAAAGTTTGAAATTTAAAACATGATCCACTCTAATTATATGATAAATGATAAAAAAAAATAATTTATTTATTTTTATAGTATTACCCAACCATAAAATTTCCACAGCAAAACAGATTAGTGGTTGCATTAAATATCACGACAATACAGATTTTTTTATTTTTCTACTTTCGCTTACTTTTTAGCCGTCCAAATCACGTGGCATCACAGAGATGCTGCGTGGACATTTGAAAAGAAGGTAAATTAGAATTGATTAAAAATAAAAGATAGACTCCTATGATTAGCTATTATGACATCGATTGTCCCTTTAGTTTTAGGAATTACACAAGATACTTTACGTTTGTTAGCTAACCCACCCTTAGGTGTGGCTCGACTAGCAAAGACTCAAAATTTGTGTTTAATGAGTCGCGAGTTCGACCCCTTAAGAACACTAGAGGTTTGTCCGTTAATTCCAATGCCACTCAATTTAGTTTATTTCAAACCCAATTGACCTGAATAAAGCTACTAGACTATCAAAAAATATTTATTAGCAAACTCCTTTTCCATAGTAGTCCAAACTCCAAAGTATTGTCTATGTTTTGCCCAATTCCTTGACGAGGAAATTGTTTAGACAAAAGAAGATTATTTAAACAATAATTGAGGATCTCATTTATCAAATTCCATTGTGGACAACATTTTTTTGGTAAGAATTTGCTACAATATATATTGGCATGCTTGTTCATGATAAACAAGTTGATGCAATTCGGGAGGAGAAGTGTTTTGATTCAGAAAAATAAAATAAAAGAAGTATAAAGAGGAAGGACTAATTGGTGTGATAGAGTAAAGGGAACATAGGGATGAATAATTTCGTTTAATAAAGATAAAAAGGGTGGTCAATTGGAGAAAAGAGGCATGTAAAAATCTCACCCTAAATTTATTGTTATTCACGACAAGGGTAATTCATTAATCACTCTCAAATTAAAGATACCAAGGCCCTGTTTGGGGTATAATTTTTACTAAAAAATCTTAATTTTTTTAATGTATTTGAATTAAGTTTATTTAGAGTGAATTTATATAAGCGTATGAAAGTTTTTGTGAGGTAATTTTTTTTTGTCTCATTTTACCTTAAAAAAAGCAAGAGTGATATTTTTGTTTTTTGTTTTTTTTACTTACCGCAAATGGGGCCTGAAATGTAATTTTGAAGATGACAGGGAACCTCAGTGATAGCCATTGTAATTAGCCTAAAAAGTAGGAATTTTACAATTATTATAAGGTTTTTAAATTAATCAAATCACCTACCGTTCAAGAGTTTTAAAGTCTGAAACATGGCCCCCATTTGTCTCATGCTCCGACCTATCACGTGATCTGTGCCTTGCTGTTTTACACAATTTGATTAGGGTCAAATTTAATATTTTTTTATCAACGAATTCATCCCTAAATTTTTTATCCAAAAGAAAATGATTCAACAAAAGATGAAGGTAACCAACAAGAAAATGATTTTCTTCTGACAATGATTTATTTGTTTCCTCTCAGTTTCTTAATAGACCACTTGATTTGATAACTTAGCACGAAAAGAATGCTCAAAAC
>BRYE01000001.1:10776985-10789485 GCA_030159115.1 Actinidia arguta var. hypoleuca
CTCTAAAAGGACTCCACCTCCATTAGAGGTCTACTATAACCACTCTTGTACCTGATTAAAGTCCATCTCCATAAAGAGTTCCACCTCTACAAGAGAACTGTCTCCAATAGACTCTAACTCAACAACAACGCCTATAATCACGGATGGACCACCAATTGGCAGCCTCTTGATTAATCTCCAGATTTGATTGGGATATCCTCCCATGCTTATCCTTCCGAAGAATTCGCCATACTACACTGACGCGGCTCAGTTCTCCTGTCTATATAAAGGCCGCTCCCCCATAATCAAAAAAGTATGCTCAACAAAGGCACTACACTTTCATTGTGCTTTCCATACTGCCTTAATTTATTTTTTGGTCGCCTTGGTCTGATACACACGCCGGAGGGGTTTTGAGTGGCCTCACCCCGGCCGATTACTTTTGATTTATTGCTGTGCAAGTCGCCCCAGTTCAGCCGAGGTCCAGTGCCGAGGCCGAGGAGCAACTTTTGACTGTTGGTTGCTCTCCCAGATTTTTACCACAGCAGGCCTTTGGATAACAGAGTTCGTCCAATGGCCAACACTAGCCAAGCTCCAGATCTAGAGGGCCTTCATCATGAGATGCGAGGGATGGCTGAACAGATGAGAATCATGAATGAAAATAATGCCCTCCTCATACAGCACCTCACCACGAATAATCAACCACCACCACCTCCTCCGGCTCCTCATCGCTCTCATCTATCAGGGAATGTATCCCAAAGTCACCATAGCACCGGAAGAGACAGACGCCGTCTCTCTCCTAGCCCTCACCCTCGACGAGAGAGAAGCCCAAGAAGCCCATCACTAGGGTCATCATCCAGCAAGACACCAGGACTAGAAAGTGAAAGAGGTAGGCGAGGTAGATCTCCTCGACGGGTCCATCAGGAACAAGATATATCCACTTCCCAGAAAATTAGGGACCTGGACGCTCGCCTGGATGCCATCAACACGGGGACCGGTGCCCCAATAGCTGTAGACGCTTTGATCAGGCAAACTGAACCACCTTTTACCCAGAGGATAATGAGAGCCAAGGTATCATCCAGATTCAAACTGCCTACTCAGCTCGGGATCTATGAAGGCAAAACAGATCCTATGGATCACCTGGATTCTTACAAAAATCTGATGCATCTCCAGGGTTGCTCGAACGAAGTCATGTGTAAAGCTTTTTCTGCTACATTAAAGGGGTCAGCGAGGTCGTGGTTCCGAAAGTTGACTCCCGGAACCATAGATTCATTTGGTGAACTGAGCAGACTTTTCGTCGCTAATTTCATAAGCTGCAAGGTCAGGCAGAAGAATGCATCTCATCTTTTCACCATCCACCAGAAGGAAACAGAGAACTTGAAAGATTATGTGAAACGATTTAACCAGGCCATATTAGAAGTTGAAGATCCCAGTGACAAAGTGGTCGTCATGGCAATGATGGAGGGGCTTCGCCCAGGTCCCTTGTTCGATTCTCTGTCCAAGAACGTTCCGGAGACATTGTCCGTCCTTCAAAGTAAAGTCGATAAGTACATCGCTGCGGAGGAATTGGCCGAAGACAAACAGAGGCGAAGAGGAAAGAAGGACCATAAGAGGAAAGAGCCTGAAACAAGGCGATCTGATTATAGGGACGATGAACGGAGGAGCAAGAAGCCTAATTAGGACTCGAGGCAGACCAGTGACAGGCGACCTCGTACTCCACCTCGCCGCACAGAGCTGGTGTTGCCTCCGCTTAATGCTCCTATTGCCCAAGTCCTCACAGAAATCAAGCATGAAGAGTTTGTCAAGTGGCCCTCGAAAATCAAGACTGATCCCCGAAAGAGGAATAAAAACAAATATTGCGAGTTTCACCGAGACCATGGCCATAACACCGAAGACTGTTTTTATTTAAAGAAGCAAATAGCCGACCTCATCAAAAGAGGGTATCTGAGAAAATACGTCGAAGATTGCCCTTCCCCCAATTTACCTTCAACAATGATGACCTGAAAGGCCTGCACCTGCCTCATGACGACGCCCTGGTCGTCTCGGGCATCATCGCCAATTTTATCGTCCAAAGAATCTTAGTCGACAATGGTAGCTCAACTGACATTCTGTTCATCTCCGCATTCGAAAAAATGAAGATAGGGATCGACAAATTGCAGCTCTTCCTGACACCTTTGGTGGGATTTGAAGGAAATCTGACTCATCCACTGGGATGGGTTAAGTTGTCGGTTACTTTGGGGACAGAACCTCGCCAAACTACAGTTTGGCATGACTTCATCGTAGTTGATTGCCCTTCCCCCTACAATGCCATTTTAGGTCGCCCAACTCTAGGTGGAATTAGGGCGATCACCTCAACCTACCACCTAAAAATGAAGTTCCCCACTTCGGTAGGAGTGGGTGAAGTGCGGGGCAACCAGAAAGTGGCTAGACAATGCTTCATTTCGGCTATGAAGATCGAGCCCCCCTCCAGTGCAGAATGCCCAATAGCAATAACCGATCTACGATGGCGAGATGGAACCTCTGAGGGACGAGGTGGAACAGGTTGTCTTGACGGATCCCTGAGAAACCGAAAACACTAAACCCCTTGAAAAAACTACCCCGATTTTCATACATCCAGAATATCCTGATCGCCACGTTATGATCGGGACAGAGCTTACCAAAGAATTGCGCAGTGCTTTAGTGGAATTCTTAAAAAGAAACTTCGATGTTTTTGCCTGGTCCCAAGGCGACGTCCCGGGGATAGATCCCCAGGTCGCCATGCATAAATTACAGATCAATCCGGCTAATCTTCCAGTTAGCCAGAAGAGAAGAAAATTCGCCCCTGAGCGGCTTCGAATTATCGACGAAGAGGTCGCCAAACTCATCAGAGCTAAAGTTATCAAGGAAGCCCACTACCCGGAATGGTTAGCCAATGTCGTCGTCGCCCCAAAAAAGGGAGGGAAGTGGAGAGTATGCGTGGACTATACTGATCTTAACAAAGCATGCCTAAAAGACAGTTTCCCACTGCCAAAAATTGATTTAATAGTCGACGCCACATCTAAACACGAGCTTCTTAGCTTCATGGATGCCTTCTCCGGATATCACCAGATCAAGATGTTTCCTCCCGACGTAGAAAAAACTTCATTTATCACGGAACGAGGATTGTATTGCTACAAGGTCATGCCGTTTGGTCTCAAAAATGCTGGGGCTACTTACCAAAGATTGGTGAACAAGATGTTCAAAGAGCTAATTGGAAAGACCATGGAAGTATATATAGACGACATGCTCGTTAAAAGCCTCGAAGCAGCAAAGCACGTCGCCCACCTTGAAGAAGCTTTCAACATTCTGAGGAAACACAGGATGATGTTAAATCCTTCCAAATGCATTTTTGGCGTATCCGGAAAATTCTTAGAGTTCTTGGTAACCAAACGTGGAATTGAAGCTAATCCAGACCAAATTCAAGCTCTGCTCGGGATGAGCTCGCCCAGAAATATCCGTGAAGTCCATCAGTTAACTGGGCGGGTTGCCGCCCTCAACCGATTTGTTTCCAAATCAGCGGACAGATGTTTACCGTTCTTCAAAATCTTAAGAAAAAATCAAAATTTTTAGTGGAAAGAAGAATCGGAGGAAGCTTTTCAACAGCTCAAAAAGTATTTAGGGTCACCTCCTCTGCTTGTGGTTTCGACTACGGGGGAAGAATTATTCATATACCTCGTCGTTTCGCCCACAGCAGTAAGTGCCGTGCTCATCCGAGGAGAGGACCATGTCCAAAAATCGGTATACTATGTTAGTAAGGTCCTGATGGGTGCTGAGAATAGATACATAATGATTGAAAAGCTCGCCTACGCCCTCCTGATCGCCGCCAGAAAACTTCGTCATTATTTTCAAGCCCATCCTATCGCCGTGCTAACTGATCAACCGTTGAAACAAGTTCTTCAACGACCAGATACTTCGGGGAGGCTCCTGAAATGGTCCATTGAGTTAAGCGAATTCCATATTAACTACAAACCGAGGACGGCAATAAAAGCCCAGGCTTTAGCCAACTTCGTGGCTGAATCCACTCACGAGCCCGATCCAGAATTCTCGGAGGCTGAGATTCGTAACTTAGAAAAGGACCTCGAAAGCTCGGGAGAAACGCTTGACAAATGGAAATTGTTTTTAGATGGGTCTTCCAATCAACACGGATGCGGTGCAGGGCTTGCTCTCCAAACCCCAGAAGGTGAATAGATGGAATACGCTATATGGATTGGGTTTAAAGTCACCAACAACGAAGCTGAGTACGAAGCGCTCCTTGCCGGATTACGGGTCGCCACGAGATTGGGAGTCTAATCAGTTGAAGCCTACAGCGACTCTCAACTAGTGGCCAACCAGGTTCAGGGAGATTACCTTGCCAGGGACGTACGGATGGCAGCTTATTTGGATGAAGTCAAACGCTTAACTCAGAAGATCAAAAAGTTCACCATTCAACAGATCCCCAGAGAAGAAAATAGAAAAGCAGATGCCCTAGCCAATCTCTCTTCGACTTTTGATTTTATATCAGACATAAGTATACCTTTGGAGTTCTTGTCCAAACCAAGTATTGAGGTCGCAAAATCCATCTTTACGACAGAAACAAATCCGACCTGGATGGATGAGATCGCCACCTACCTTCAGAACGGTACACTACCAGCAGATAAACTCCAAGCTCGCCGAATTCGCCATAGATCTGCAAGGTTCTGCCTGCTTCATGGAATTTTATATAAACTATCCTTCTCTAGTCCCCTCCTAAGATGTCTCCGACTTGAAGAAGCCAATTATGTGATGAGGGAAATCCACGAAGGCATCTGTGGAAATCATTCGGGGGCGAGGTCGCTGGTACGAAAGGCGATTCGCCAAGGCTACTTTTGGCCCCAGATGGGACAGGATGCAGCAAAATACACCAGGGAGTGTGACAAATGCCAGAGGTTCGCTCCATCCAACCACCTTCCCCATACCGAGATGGTGCCAATTTCCAGTCCGTGGCCATTCGCCCAATGGGGGATCGACATACTAGGGCCTTTGCCTCAAGCTCCATTACAGAGGAAGTTCTTAATCGTAGCTATTGATTACTTCAAAAAGTGGGTAGAAGCAGAACCGTTAGCAAGAATCACTGAAAAAAATACGAAGAATTTTGTGTGGAAGGGTATCATATGCCGGTTTGGAATTCCCAAAGTTCTCATCTCAGATAATGCCCGACAATTCGACAATGATGGGTTCAGGAAATTCTGCTCGGACCTCGCCATATCACATCATTTCTCCTCGCCTGGTCACCCTCAAGCCAATGGCAGAGTAGAGGTCACCAACAGGACCATCTTAAGAAATCTAAAAACAAGATTGGAGAAATCCAAAGGAGAGTTGGTGAAAGACTTGCTGAGCATTTTATGGGCATATCACACGACCAACAGGATTCCTACTGGTGAAACGCCTTATTCCATGGTTTACGGAACTGAATCAGTAATACCTGTCGAAATTGGAATGCCGAGTTTCAGAACTTCAAACTTTGACAAGGATAGCAATGAATGCGAGCTGAGACTCAACCTTGACCTCCTTGATGAAAAACGGGAACAAGCGGGCATACGCCAAGCAGCTTATAAGCATCAGGTCACCAAATATTTCAACCAGAGAGTCAAACACAGATCATTCTTACCTGGCGACCTAGTTTTGTGGAAAGTTACCCTATCAACCAAAGAGCCAAATGTTGGGAAATTAGGACCAACATGGGAAGGCCCTTACAAGGTCGTCAAAGTAACTAGACCAGGAACTTATTGGCTGGAAGACATGAACGGAAAAGCACTCCCCCATCCTTGGAACGCTGAGCATTTGAAGAAATATTTCCAGTAACTCCCCTGGGCGAATACTTGTAACTCCTAGATTTTATTCCGAGTAATAAAACTTCTCCAGTTTATTTCAATAACAGTGTAGGATGGAGATCACCTATTCAAGATTTCCAGTTCATCAAAAGATGATGGAGGCATCTTGGTTGCCTAATCAAGATTTCTAGTTCATCAAAAGATGACGGAGGCATCTTGGTTGCCTAATCAAGATTGCCAGTTCATCAAAAGATGACGGAGGCATCTTGGTCGCCTAATCAAGATTGCTAGTTCATCAAAAGATGACGGGTCGCTTAATCAAGATCGCCAGTTCATCAAAAGATGACAGAGGCATCTTGGTCGCCTAATCAAGATCGCCAGTTCATCAAAAGACGACGGAGGCATCTTGGTCGCCTAATCAAGATTGCCAGTTCATCAAAATATGACGGAGGCATCTTGGTCGCTTAATCAAGATCGCCAGTTCATCAAAAGATGACGGAGGGTGGCATCTTGGTCGCCTATTCAAGATCGCCAGTTCATCAAAAGATGAAGGCATCTTGGTCGCCAAATCAGGATCGCCAGTTAATCAAAAGATGAAGGCATCTTGGTCGCCAAATCAAGATCGTCAGTTCATCAAAAGATGGAGGAATCCTGGTCGCCTAATCAAGATCGCCATAAACCACTTAATGAAGGCATCTTGCTCGCCAAAATTAAAAGTTGCCAGATCACTGAAAAATGACCTCTCCTACCCTAGTTCGCCATTAGTTAAGAATTATGTAACAATACACAAACTAAAGTATTGAAAATCAACATTCAAAATTGCCGAGGAAGAAAATCAACATTTGTATTCATGTCAATCCAAATTACATTTACATTTATGATAAAGGGGGAGGGTTGTCATCGCCTTGAGGATCTACGTCGCCCGGAGGGTTCGCATCTCCTTTTTCAACCGTTTCCTCCTCGCCCCCTTCCCCTTTATCCTCCTTGTCAAGCAGGTCGAGGTCGAGACGCATTTCCTCCAAGTCTATGGCCAGGTCGGGATGGTGGTGACGGAGCTGCCATTTATAGAAGTCAAACCCTTCGCCAAAGTACTTCAAGGAGGCACTTTCAACAGCCTCGGAGAAATCTGACGAGGATTTAAATTCCTCAACAGCCAGCTTTCCAGCATGCTCCACTCTCCCCCTCAAGTCTTCAACTAAAAGCCTTGCTTTTGACAGACTGTCGGAGAAGGTGTCCCTTTCAGCCTTAAGTTTGGCGAACTCATCGCCGACCTGCTATTCCCGAGCTCGCTCCTCGGCCAGTTGCTGCTCTAGATCGGCGGACAGCTTCTGAAGGAGAGAAACTTCAGTATCCAAAGAGGCAGCTCGCCCCTGTTGTAGGCTTGCCTCCTCAATTGTCTTCCTACTCTTCACCGCCAGAGAAGATCCGAACACAAGCGCCTGCTACAAACAAATCTAATCAGATCAAAACGATCATATTTAACAAGGATAAAACAAATAGAAGTTAGTATCAAAATAATACCTGGCCGAGAGCTTGGAAAAATTTCGAGGCAGTCTGGTCCAGAGAAAGCTGCCCCACCTTCTCTTGATCCGTAGGAGGGATTACCCCTCGAAGGATCTTCTCGGCCACCGAAGGGCTCCCAAAAATGGAGGCCCTCGGACCAAGAACTATACCCAACGATGGCGAGCTTCCCTCCCCAGGACCAGAAGAAGGGGCCATTGGATGGCGTGCTGGACCAGACTTCTTTTTCGGTTCAGGGATGGGGGCTTGCTCTTTGCCTTTGGAATCATCCTCGGACTTCTCCTTCTTGCTCGGCGAGGTGGGAGGTTCATCTACCGGGCGCTTCTCGCCAATAACCACCCCTTTTGTAGGAGGAGTAGATTTTTTGGATGAACTCTCACCTCGGGCTCTCTCCACCCTCTCACCGAGCTTCTTGAGGTTGATCCTCTTCGACATCGCTGCAAAAAAAAAGAAGAAAAAAAAAGAAAGATATATATCAGACGTAAAAAAATAATCAACAAAGTTAGTAAGGGTTTATACCATCTGATCTAAGCTCGGGGGATAGATCGGAATCCGACCAGGATTCTGATGTCGAGACCGAGCTCGATCCCAACGCTGAGCAAAATTCTAAGACAGGGTCTCGGATTTTTCCCCCCGACCTTCTTAATAAGGTCAGGTCGGGGATATGAGGAGCAACCCTCCTCAGTTCCTTCCTAACATTCCCTAGATATTCTATCGAATCCTCTCGGGGCTGGCCATCTTGAAGTTCACAACGGAAAGAGCGGGACTCACCCGCTTTGCCCAACGTCAATGACGGTCGCGGATGATCGCCCTCTGATCCTGATTCCATAGGACCAGGCGAGCTAAAAACCCAACAAAAGGCCTTGGTTTTGAAAATCATGGGGACCGCGTAGCGCCCACGTTCCGCCACCGACTGAGAAATTTGGTCATAGAATTTCTGCTCTAACGACAGCAACTAGGCAGCTCGTTGCAGCGTTTATCTGAAAAGAAATCCATGTTAATACCAACCTAGTTAATCAATAAACCAACATTGGCGAAATAAAAACTGACCTGGAATTCCCCATGACCTCGGAATCCGCGGTACACCCTCCTGAGGTTCTTCATCAAAAAGCTCCCAACTGTCCCCGGAGACAAAGAAGAACCTGCTTTTCCACCCCTTCACGTTGCTGGGGTACCCTCCGAGGATAGTTTTCTTGTACCTCGCCTTAAAGTAGATCCACCCTTGGTCCGGCTTAGGATTATTAGTAAGGGAAAAAATATTCCTAAACTCGGATAAGGTCATCACATACTTGTGAACTCGCCACAACGACACGGCGCCGATGATATTGCGCCACGCATTGGGGACGAGTTGAGCAGGACAAATTTTATAAAAAAGCAAAATTGACCTAATTATTAAAGGAATAGGAAAACGGAGACCCGCAGGAAAGGCGGCCTCGTAGAAAGCTACCTCGCCAGGGCGAGCAGAAAGAATGGTCTCGCCCTCCTTAGGAAGTCTGAGCTGTACACCCTGAGGGAATGAGTAAGTCTCCCTTAGTAAGCCGGGCTCCTTAAGGGTCATAGTGTTGTGTTCTTTAGTTACAGAGGGATGGACGTCACCTAAAGGGGCGACCTCGGCAACGGATGGATCTTCCATTGGCGACCTAGGGGATTGTCTAACTTCGTCAGTAACGTACGACAAACCTTCTCCTAAATGGTCTGAGATCCACGAAGGCAAAGAATCCAAAATTGGACTCACCGTAGACCTATGGGACATACAACTAAATAAAGAGAACGAATAATTACTTACTGTGCTAAGAAATAATGGACGGCCACAGGCAGAGACAAGGAGACTTAAGGCAGGAAGAACAACCGCAAGCAAGAACTAGGAGAGAGAGAGTGATGTTAGGCAGAAAAAGATAAAAGTGAATGGGTAGGGTCCCTTATATATAAGAAAGTGACGGATGAGATTCATCCGCTTCAATGGCCCAGATTAATCTACCTTTTGAAATTCTTTTTGAAACTTGAGCCCAGAGCCATCAATCCCGCCAAAAGTAATCATGACGACGCCCTTTTCTCCCAAAACTACTCTGCAGAATTTAATGCCTCATCCACGTGTCAAACTGAGAGGAGGGGCGCATTTAATGCGCACCCACGCGAGCCAATGACTTTTTAATGTTAATTACTCAAAGGTCCTGAATATCTCGGCACTTTTGAGTAGGGGGCTACTGATGTGGAATAATTCGAACAAGTCCTGAATTATAAGATGATCCGAGCAAGGCATGTCGCCCAACGCGTCCAAACTTGCCTTTTAGGTCGCCTCACATTGTTAATAAATTGAGCTCCATTCCATTTACATATTCCCTTCATATCGCCATAGGGCGAGATGATCTACCTCGCCCAAGGCAGAGACGTCTTCTCAAAGACCTCTCTCCAAAAAGACTCCATCTCCATTAGAGGTCTGCTATCACCACTCTTGTACCTGATTAAAGTCCATCTCCATAAAGAGTTCCACCTCTACAAGAGAACTGTCTCTAATAGACTCTAACTCAACAACAACGCCTATAATCACGGATGGACCACCAGTTGGCAGCCTCTTGATTAATCTCCAGATTTGATTGAGATATCCTCCCATGCTTATTTCCGAGGAATTCGCCATACTACACTGACGCGGCTCAGTTCTCCTGTCTATATAAAGACCACTCCCCAATAATCAAAAAGGTACGCTCAACACAGGCACTACACTTTCATTGTGCTCTCCATACTGTCTTAATTTATTTTCTGGTCGCCTTGGTCTGATACACACGCTGGAGGGGTTTTGAGCGGCCTCACCCCGGCCGATTACTTTTGATTCATTGCTGTGCAAGTCGCCCCAGTTCAGCCGAGGTCCAGTGCTGAGGCCGAGGAGCAACTTTTGACTGTTGGTTGCTCTCTCAGATTTTTACCACAACAAGAGTCATCCCTTCGGCTACTAGTTCATGAAGGATTAGTTGGAAGTCTTGCACTTGGGCCATGACCTTCTTAGAATCCTCCATCTTGAAGTCCAAGAATCGGCCAATCAGAAATTTCTTGGCACCGGCATGTTCAACCTTGTACTTCTAGTCAAGTGAATCCCACAGTAGCTTTGCTGTAGACAGCGAACTGTACACATTGTTCAACGTCTTGTCAATATCGTTCAGAATATAGTTCTTACATAGGAAGTCCCAGTGCTCCCAAGCCACGGTCGTAGGATCGTGCTCCTCTTGCAAATATTTTGCAAGCCCTAAAGTCATTAAGTAAAACAACATTTTTTGCTGCCAGTACTTGAAGTCTAGGCCACTGAACTTTTTGGGTCTCTCCCCATGTCCAGTTACAGTAGGCGGCACTATAGGTGCGTACGTCGGAGTGGTACTCCCACTAGTCTGTTGTGTGCTAGCAGTAGCCACAATCACATCCACGTTTTCATTCAAATTAGTCATTTTTTAGAAGTATTTGAATTTACAAACAAAGATCAAAACCGTGTAAGTTTCACAATATATTTGGTAATTAAATTTCAAAATATTAAAAAACTGTAATTTCGAAAAAAATCGTAGTCAATCTATTATTATTATTTTTTTAAAATTTAGAGGTTAGTTTATAATTTTTCAAAATTGGGGATGAAAACTACAATTTTCAGGTAAAGGGGTCAAACAGTAAGTATAGAAATTCTCTAGTGTAAAATAGTAAATGTTTAAATCTTGGGTTTAAACGGTAATTATTGCTGAAAAATCTGGGTTTAAAATGTAATTACTGCTTGTTTGAATAAAATGCAATAACATTTATTTATTTATTATTATTATTTTCAATAATACCGAATTTGAACTAAAACAAAAATAGATCTGAAAATAAATTGCGGAAAAAAATTGTATTTAACAAAATCTAAATAGCTTCTAAAATTCTATAAACAGTAAATCTTAAACCAAGGCAGTTAAAAAAAATTTTCAAACTCAAATTTTCAAACTCTGAAACAGAAAATCATCATTAAAATCCAATTAATTATGAATTTTTTTTTGTGTGTGTGTGGTTTAAAGATGAAAACAAATTTAAAAATGCTTAAAAATTTCAGTTTGAAAACTTTATTTCAAAACTGTTTTAAACCATAAACAGTTTTTACAATATGTTAAACAATACAGTTCTGAAATCAGTTTGTGGGAAAAAAATTGAATTTTTTTTTTCAATAACAGTTTTTGAAATCTGTTGATAAAGCAATTTCTGGAATACAAAAAATTTTTACTGTACACGTGTTTGTTTCTATTCTGTTCAAAACAGTTTTAAAAAAAATTGTATATATATACTGAAACAGAGATCTAAATTCTTGAAATACAAACCCAGAATTAGACAAACTATGTAATACCAGAATTAAACTTGATAATACAAATAGATTTAAAAGCAGAATTAAGATCTGTTCTAAAAATTGAATAATTATTCTGCAAAATTAAAGTCTTAAAACATTTTTTTTTCTTTTCTTTTCAATTTGTTACTGACAACAGAGCAGTTTGTGTCTTAAAATAGTTTTTTTTTCAATCTGTTACTGACAACAGAATAGTTTGCAAGAAAAAAAATCCTACCAAAATTACAGCACAAGACTGAAACAGAAAAACTGCACAGAGACAATATAACATAATTGAAAAACTTTATTGTGGTTTCAATCTGTGTAACGATACTGTATTTATTTTCAATTAAAACTGAAATCTGTAATTTCACCATAAAACTTTAGCTACTTCTTAGATAAATTAAAACATAGACAATTAATTCTGAAAACTAGTTCTTTTTTCATTAAACAATTTCAAGATTGGTAGATCAGCCTAAATTACAGAGTAAATATTGTTCCACTTTGTAAACAATTCAAAATATTGATCTACCAATAAGTAAATACTGAGTAAACAATTTCAATGAAACGAAGACATCTAAGTAGAAATTGTAAACTGTTTATGTAATTTCAGGACTTAATCTTTTTGTTTGAAATTCAGTTTAAAAAAATTTTAGAATCTGAAAAATAATTTTGCTTTGTTCTTCGAAACGATTCAACCTTAAGATTGTAATATTTTTGTTTTTCGAAAAATAATACAAAATTTGAAAAAATAACACTAATATTTTATTAAATTGAACAAGAACAGATTACAATAACAGAATTAAAAAAAATAAAAATTGTAAATTAAGATGAATAGAATTTGCAAATCAAGCTGAGTCTTGTGTTTCACA
>BRYE01000001.1:10804485-10809485 GCA_030159115.1 Actinidia arguta var. hypoleuca
AAATTCACCCAATTTAAAAAAAAAATCACTATAGACAAAAATAACTATAGTGATCTATTTTTGAACTCCCTTCGTTAAAATCAACTGAAAAAATATAAAAATTTAATCAAACGGTAAAATTTTTTTTACTAAAATACACTAACTAAAATTTATTTAGGACAAAAAACTCGAAAACCAATGAAGTTATATAAACCTAAAACAGTTATTACAAACCGGGCCTAACTATGCAATAAAATCACCTATCCAATTATCAATTCCACCATTTTTTTTGAAAAGATAAGAAGACAGAGGAACAAATAAGAACCTTCCTTTAAGGATAGTAGATTAAGCACTGAAATTATCTATATTTTCACAAAATCAGTCCAATTCATGCAGTAAATAGGTTACCCAATGAAGAGTCACCTCAGGAAGAGCTATAAAATCAACTACGCAATTGTCATTTCACCTATTTCTTAAAAAGATAAAGAGAACCATTCTAGAATCCACTGAAAACCTACCTGCAAGAAGATCACATAGAGCATATATGCAATAATTCACTTAGTATTTTACAAATTCAGTCCAATTTACACATCAAATACAATACCCATTAAAAATTCACCTGGGAGGAAAGCAATTTCAGTAATGAAATCTGCTACCCAATTTTGGTTTTCATAATTTTTCTCAAAATAAAAGGATAAAACAGAGAAATAAATGAAAACCTACCTTCAAACTCAGCAAAAATTTCACAAAATAAGTCCAATTCATGCACTTAAAAAAGCACATTTAATAATCACCTCAAGAACAGTTACTTGTGCAATAAAATCAAGTGCCCAATTCTGATTTTCACAATTTTTCTCGGAAAAAAATGACATAACAGAGAAATATTTCTAAATCATGCAACAACAAAAAATACCTAATTACTATTATTTTCATTTTTTTTGAATAGATAAAGAGAACCCAATAAAAAAGCACCTGCAAGAAGACCAATTTATCCCTCAGAAGCATGGGTTGTTCATAATCAGTCGACGAAGCGATAAGCATCTCGAGAAGGTGAGACCGAAAAGCAGAGACCTCTGTTTCCGGTAAAATCCTCTCTTTGCTGAGACCCATCAGCTTGAGGATCTGATGGAACGAGTCCTGCTGCCACTTCAGGTTGTCCGATTGCTGCTTGGACAGACGCTGCTCCGCCGCCACGATTGCCGGAATCCGCCGCCTCTTGGAGGAGAACGGGAGAATGGACTTGCAGATCGAGGCGATCGAGTTGTGCAGCGTGGTGTAGTAAGTTGGGGTATATGATGAGTACACCATTTTGGTATTTTTTTTTATTTCTTGCAGAGAATTTATGGAATTATAGCTGAATTGGGCCTGAATTTGTTTTTGAGATATGTGAATTCGTATTTGTATTAAATATTTTTTATGTTCTGTGTTTGGTTGGGTGGTTATTAGATGCTCTGAACGGTCACTTGAAAACTAGCCGTTGTGGTTAACGTTGGGAGTGAAAGGCTACGTGTCGTCTCAATAATTATTGTTATGCTTTTTTACTTCTTGGGCCGAGAGCCCAATATCTGGATATTAGCCCAGTTCTTTTTAATTTTAAGACAAAAAAGAACATATTTTTTTTAAAAAAAAGGTTTTGTACTGTTTTTAAAAGTACCAATAATAATAATAAAAAAAATGATCGTTGGTCTCGCAAAAATCTGGTTATCTTAACCGTTGAGCCAAATTTAATAATATAATTCAATATTTTATATTTATATAATTTATTGATTTCGAAGTTTAAAAAAATATATATATTCCTATAAAATTCACGCCGAATTCCATACCTCAATCCAAAAGCTTGAGCCCAAGCTTTGGGTCGGGTTTGGGCTCAAGTTATAGAAAATTAGGCTACTAATTCCGTTATGCTTCAAATTAGATTTTGAACATTGAAAATTAAATACAGTAGTGAAATTACGTCACTATGTGTGTATAGATATATTAATTCAATTGTAAAATACAATACACGGGTGAGTTCAAATTGGCTATTTAAGTGTAATAATCTACATTGCTTGATGACTTGGTATTGTCGTTGTATTTTTTTTTTTTTTTATGAAGGCTTATTGATTTAATGGTTATTTAAGAAAACAAACTCAATTTAAATAAGCCAATTTTATTTGGATTAAAAAAGAATTAGCTATTTTGAGCCATTATCCAAAAGACTGCTTTCGTTATTTTTTCCTATGAAAAGAAATCAAAAAGAAATAATTCAATCCATTTTTAAATACAACAAAAAATAAATAATTAAACTCTTTTTTAAGTTATTTTTTTTAGAATATTTGTCAATGGTAGCGTTTCAAACTTTTGAATGCTTTCTTCCATGAGTAAATGACACACACAAGATAAAAATTCCTATTTTATCAACCATCTATTCTATGAAAAGACCATCCATCCATCCATCTTCCACACAAATAGGGTGGCTTTGATTTCATTGGCTGGCCAGGCTAGTCGTGGCGAGGTGGTGGAGAAAGAGGGTTTGGTCGAGACCAGATGATGATGAGAGAGGTTATGCGGTTCGGTTGATGGAGGAAGGTGTTTGGGGATGAGCACGACGGGCAAGGGTTTGCGGTGGATGGATTTTGGACCTTGTAAAGAGGAGGCGTGGTGATTGATAATGACGGTGGTGAGAGAGAATCTGTGTATAGTACGTATGCAGCGGAAGAATAGCTAGAAATTGGTAAAGAAAATAAATAATAAAAACACACTCTCCGTGAAGCAAGTTCATGGGAATAGACGAAGAGGGAGGATTTCTGCAAAGTTTGAAGATAGGGCAAAAGCAGTGGTTCAGTGGAAAAGCTCTAATCTTAGCAGCTTGACTTCCCATGAACATTCTGTTATCGCCACATAGTGAATCCCACAGGGGACAACGATAAATGGATCCAAACAGAATCGTTTGCAAGATCGTGAATTCAAACCACAAATTTTACATGATCTTCACTAGAATTCGTCAATCCGGATTCATCAGAATTCATCAATGCGATGTGGTGCATAATCCTATGGTTATTTGTGTTTTTCTAATGAGGTCAGTCAAAATTGCGAGATAATTAACTTTGATTCTGTATTTATATAATCTTTTTTAACATTAAACAAATCACAAAATTTTAACTAAAGTTGTATTTGGATAAAGAGTTGATAAGATAAAAGGTAAAGAATCCAATGACTATGAAATGTTGGATTTTTTAACTTAACTACAACCTAAATGGTGATATAAAATGATAATAAAGAATTAATTATAAGTAGCATCTCACTTTAAAGAGAGTGGGAAAGGCAAGCACCCAAAAAAAAAATCAACCAAAATGAGAAAGGTTCTGTAAAGGTAAAAATTGTTGAAAGTGGTTTAGAAGTTGAACTTGTGCTTTGTGATAAAGAATCACTTTCAGAATTTAGAGATATGGCTCCACTTTGGCTGAGATGTATGAATGCCTGACCAAAGTTTGGTGAAAGATTAAAATGATGTCTTATTTATGGAAACAAACAATTTTGAAAATTTATAGATAATATAATTAATTTTGTTGTGGTAAAAATCTGGGAGAGCAACCAACAATCAGAATTGCTTCTCGGCCTCGGCACTGGACCTCGGCAAATACTTGGGCGACCTGCGTAGCAATGAACAAACGTGAGCGGACTCAACCGAGGTGAGGCCGCTCAAAATCCCTCCGGTGTATGAATCAAACCAAGGAGAACAAGAGATAATTAAAGGTAGTATGGGCGAGAACAATAGTAAAGGTGTTTGTGGTGTCTGTGTTGAGTGTACCTTTTTGTAATGGGGGAGCGGCCTTTAAATAGACGGAGTAATGAGCCGTGTAAGTGGATCACAACGAGTTCTTCGGAAGAATAAGTATGGGAGAATATCCCAAAAATATCGGAGATAACATAGGAGGCTGCCAATTAGAGAACAACCCGCAATTATATGTGTCCTTATGGAGCTGGAGTCTAATGGAGATAATTCTTTTGTAAAGGTGGAATTCTCACAAAGGCGGACTCTGAACAAGTGGAGGAATGATGGAGGATGAGTCTTATGATAACAGACTCTGACCAAATCGGTTACTCTTGGCGATCTAAGTTGGCCATCTTACAAGTTTTTGTACGTAATTTAAGTCGTTGTTTTAGTGATCCAAATCGTTTATCTTATAAGTTTTTGAGGGTCGATCATTCAAGAAAAAAAATCTTATTATTATGCACAAACATATATATTTATATATATCATTAAACTCCTCTCTCTTGGATCACCTTTGAAGTTAGAGTTATGACGAAAAGGGTAAAGGTGGAACAAAAATAAGTACAAAGCCACCACATTTTAAGGCATGACAAACGATGAAGGGCTTTATTTTGTAAGCAATATCATGCGATCGTGAATGTGTGCAACAATAATTAAGGACTCTCTGTGACATTTTACATAACTATGTGATTTGTATTATGTAAAACACATCAAATAATATGGTTAATGTGAGATTCTTATCCTTCATCTGGTAGGAAAAAAGAATTCTAGTACGAGGACTTTAAACCTTTTTAGTATAAGGCATTTTCTTAGAAAAATTTGAAAGGATTAAAATCGTGCGCTATTCATGTGGATTAAAAGGGCTCATTGGCGTGGGGTTAGAGAGAGTTATCCACACCACCAACCATAGGGACACCTGCTCAACTTGACAAGGACATTGCTTCAATTGGTATCGTATATGACTTCGTATCAAATGATATTCAAATACAATAATATACATAATATAATTCTCATGTCAATATCATTTATATTATTTTATTAACTGAAAATTGATGAGTATCTTAAGGAGATATTACTCCAACAAGTAGCAAGTTCTTTCGATTATCATTTTATTTTCTTCCTTCCTACCAATTTCACCATCAAACACTAATTAATTTTGCCATTTATTATTTCATGCCAACTTGGCCATATCACCAAATTACAACTAAATTCTTGGCCACATCACCTAATTTCAACTAAATTTCTTTCTTACTAAACATGAGAAATA
>BRYE01000001.1:10836985-10839485 GCA_030159115.1 Actinidia arguta var. hypoleuca
GGAATGGAAAAAAATAATTATTGGAGAATTAAGTAAAAAAATTAGATTTTGACTATAAGAATAAATTAAATATTATAATTTCAATTATAACAAATTTTTTACTAGATTTTAACTATGAGAATAAATTAAATATTATAATTTTAATTATAACAAATCAAGCCTTATAGTTTTAATTTCATTAGTCTCTATCCACCTGGGTTAACAGAATTAACTGGTTCCCGTCTAAAATGAATTGAAATCACTTCGTATATGGATTTTTCATTTTTAAAATCCTAATCGAGCTATTCTTATTCCAAAATAACATATAGATTTGGTCTCATTAAATATATTCAAAATTCAAACTTCTTAATTTGTCTTATTAATTGGTTCAATTAAAGCTTTAAAAGAGAACAACACTATATGAAATCATTTTTATGCATTTTAATGATATTCACAAATGATTTAAATTGTTACCAGATTAAAACTACATGATTATATTTGTTACAATTAAAACTATAGATTTTAATTTGTTTCCATGATCAAACCCTAATGTATATTTTGTAATTTACCCAAAAATAATAATTTCCTATTTTCTCGTTTGGTTGCTAATCAGCGCTCTGTGTGGCCAATTAAGTGCCGACATGAATTGTTCCATCTAATTTCTAATAAAATTTGAGCACAAGGGCCTAATTGTTAACAAACTTCAAAGTACAGATACTTAATTGATGTGTTTTTAAAACTTAGGTGTCTATGAGACATTTAATTAAAAAGTTTATGATTTTTTTTTTATATTTTCCCCAAGAGATTTTTTTTTTTACTTTTTCCTCTTTTCTTAGAAAAATCAAACAAAGAACAATTGTTACACCGTCCTCGGAATTTCTCTCATTTCTTGTCCCTTATTTTTTCCTTCCTTTTCACAAATTCCAAACACAGCCCAAGAATTGAACAGGAGAAATCCATTTAGAATTCAAAATGAATGCTTCAAATACATTTGGGCATATAATCTCCTATAACCAAATTAATTTAAATTCTGAGAATTTCTCTTGTTCCAAATTCTAGAACTGTTAATTAAACATTTATCCCATAACCAAATTAATTTAAATTCTGAAAATTTCTCTTAGTCCAAATTCTAGAATTGTTAATTAAGCATTTATCCCATATGCATATATTCTTTCTTTTTGGTCCACGAAGTTTATAGCTTGTTAGTTGCTTATTCAAGTGGGTCGGTTTACTCCTGGGCCTCAAGCCCATCCAACTCTTGATTTAGATTTAGGTTACGAGACTTTTAAAACAGCCCATAATAGCAGTTTGACAGTGTTCATTCTGATTCGGCCCAGACCATAACAGATTTTCAATGAAATAAAGAACGGGCTCATGGGATTCCGCCCCAACTCTACGCTCACCCAATCCAAGGCCCATGTACTTTTCACTTCGAACGAACCCAATCATCAAAGTGGGCCTCTTGATGGGCCAAAAAATCCAAACAGTATGGGCCTAGTCCATATGGGTACAATCCAGTATCCCTTAGTTTTTTGAGAAAGGCTACAGTCACCGATGTGTTTACCGATTTTGTTACCGATGGAACCAAAACGACGTCGTTTTAGTGTGAAAAAATCAAAATGACTTCGTTTTGTTTTTTTCAACAAAAATGGCTTTTAGTTGAACGACGTCATTCTGATTTTTTCACACCAAAACGACGTCGTTTTGGTTCTATTGATAATAATATCGGTAAAACCATCAGTCACTGTAGCATTTCTCTAGTTTTTTTCTCTTTGAACCTGATTGTAAAGGGACTAAGCCACTAGCACTGATTTTTTTATTTTTTGTTTCTATTTTAGTCATTTTCTTCTCAACCACAATATAAAAATAAAATGGAAAAATAAGAAAACAAAGTAGAAGGTGAGGGGCTACCTACAAGCCCAACATAAGCCCATTGAATTTGGGCCCAATAAAGACCAAAAAGAAATTGTATGTATTTCTTTTTTTGTTGCAATTTTTTGGTTAAATTAGTGCTAGGCCAATCCTTAAAAAAAATGAATTCTAAACACTATTTTGATGCTCTTCAAATTCTGCTTTTGAATAATCAATTTTAATATAAGTTAAGTTATAATAAACACCCCTTATTAATGAAAATTTAAGCTACCATTTACGAAACCTTGTTTAGAGTTGTTTACTTGTTTTTCAAGCAAAAGAAAGAAATTAGTATTTACTCAGGACTAGGAAAAATTGTAAAATGGAATGAGTGGACTGGACCAAGAAGTTGAGTCGATGTAGGGTTCATTTCGGATTTATCTTAGTGATTTAGTTCATTGTGTTCTAAAATTACTAAAACGATTGATTGCATGTCAATAGTCAAATGTTCAAATCAAAATTTAAAAATAATGCTTGTTGTATATATTTTTATAAAATTAATCTAATCTAATCATGTAACTATTAAATACCGATCATATAATTATTGAAAATTAATATTTTATCAATCAAATTTTTGTCCGGACCCATCTTTTTAGGAAAGTAGAATGGT
>BRYE01000001.1:10851985-10856985 GCA_030159115.1 Actinidia arguta var. hypoleuca
AAAATCCCAAAAAAATCTGTTTTAAAAAAACTGAAAAAAGCAGTATTTTTATTTTTAAAAATAAAAAATATTGCTTTCCTTTTTTGTTTTTGAATAGAAACTGAAAAAAACTATTTTTTTTGAAAAAAAAATCACTCAAATAAAAATAAAATTAATGTTCTATTTAAAAAAAAATAAAAAACAAGAAGTAATTTTTCAAGAGTCACGAGTAAAGTGGGGCTACGATGAATTTTTTTTTTTGGCTAGGTAAATTGGGTTAGCTTATTAGGTTAAATGGGTTGAAGTAAGTTCAACTCATTTATGACTCACCGTAAATGGGTTAAATGGGTCGAGACTCATTCTGATTTAATTAATAAATGGGTTGTTTGGGTCTTAATTTTAGTGGGTGAGTTCATAAGTTAGGATCAAAATTGCCACCTCTAATTTATCATATATTTATACATATGTTATATATGTGAGGGTGAGGGGGACTGATTTTGGCGGAATAGTTTTCCTCCAATTGTTTTTAGGCTTGAATTCCCATAAATGCCCCTCAATTTGAACTTGATTTGAGACGTCGTCTGACCTAAGGACCGAATTTGTACAAATTATAGACATTAAGGACTAAATCCGCGCAATTGACAAATCGGAGGACCAAAATGGGCCAAATCAATACATTGAAAATCAAATTTGCGACTAAGCCATAAATTTCAAAAACTATTGGGTAGTGGGGGTGATAGAAAATCAAAGGTAGACACCGACAGTAGTAAACAAGTTGTTTTCGATAGTTGATTAATAGACGGTAGGTCTGCAAGACAAAAAAAGTGAGAAGGACTGTTTGGAGCTATTCCGGGATGACTCTTCGTCGGTTAAGTTAGTGACCGAAAAAGAAGAGAGAGAGAGAGAGAGCAAGAGAAGAGTTCTTGGTTCTGGTTCTAGAGAGAGAGTGTAGAGAGAGACATATTGGCGTAACCCTAAGAGAGAAAAGGCTTGCCCTTTTACAGTGTAGCTCGGGCGTGTGCATGAAAGTTCTGACTGCTATGTTAGCGAGTAGATGATTGACTCAATCATGCCCTAGGGGATGGTTGGTAGCTAACCTATTATATTATCAGAGTTTGGACCCAGACATGCGGGTGGTAAAGAAAACTTGTCGTGTACGTTATCCTTTGACCCTGACGTGCCTTGATAATTTCCACCTGATGAAGTAAATCAACCAACCTCTTGCGCGGAGATGCCAACCGGATTACCATGAAGCGACAGTCCAACGGCAGCGCTCGCCCAAGCTCAGCCGAAAGTAAAATATGATATTTTATCCTCCCCAAAAACAAAATTTTCTATATTGAAATTTGGATAGTCGTCATTCGAGGATAAGAATGATGAAGAAATAATTTGTTCATAGGAGATTATTTTGCGTAAAAAATACAAATGGTTATTTCAGGTTAGTAAGAAACAAACAAGAGAATGATCTAATTAATTCGAGTTTTATTATTTTTGAACCTAAAACCAAACCATAATAACCCTTTGACGGAAAAAGGAATTACTAACTAAAGCCCTTAAAATTATAAAAAAGAGAAAAATGTAATGTTGATTCCAAATTAATAAAAAAAATTAACTAAACATATTAAATAAAATGGGTTCCACTCTAAATTATGTGGGAGAATCTAATCATGACAACTTAGCCCATATCACAACACATAAAACAAATCTTATTGAATTCATGTGAAAAATGAAGTTCTTACAACAAACGTGATGTGATAATGATATTTTGGTTATATAAAAATCATTTTAATTGATGTTTTATTAAAAATTAAAATATCAATACTCTACTACATCATTCTTTACAAAATTTATATAAATATATTTATTTATATGCCATTATTGATTTTAGCTGCCTAATAAGCGCCCTTATTAATTAGAACAAAGAGCTTTCAACATGTCCTATTTTTAAATTTCATGAACATAAGACCCTACCATCATTTGTATGAAAATTTTGTTTCTATTAATGCAAAACATGACTCCTTGAAATACTAAATTATGAATCACTCATTTTGTAATGCATTCATACTCCCCATACAAAAAATGAGAGACTTAAAAGTAAAATTACATTCTTTCTTGTGTAAAGCATTCCTTATAAAATGATAAAGTTTGGATTTGGCTTTGAACCGTGACCTTCCCAGGTGGGAAGAATGATTAGGAAACACCAGTGAAATACTAATAATCTATTATTTTATAGTCTTTGGATAGATAATTTAATAGTGGAACTTATGGATGGTTTTGGAAGCTTCACTTTTTTTATGGTGGGCCAATTCTAATGGGCCAAATCATCCATCATGTTGCCTTAGTGGGGGTTAGTATTTGGCGCTATCATCTCTAAGTACTTGGTCCTACTACTATCCTCTCAATATACACGACTAATGAATGTGGGGGCTAAGGACGCATGAATGCATTGAATGGGGGGGACCTCTTGAAATTTAATCATCACTCGTGTAACTTTACTCTTTACATTTTATGATAAATTATAGGTCATTCTGAATATATTGATGATCTAAATTGTTCATCTTATATGATATACAGAAATGGTTCATCCACGCAAAAAATTAAGAATAATTGAATATTAATAGCCACGTGATTCAATCAATTTTATTGAAATAGCAACTATAATTTTTAATATAAATTGACCGTTTATTTTTTATAGGCAAATATGACTACTAATCTTATCATGTGACTATTAATCTATGATCAAACTGTTTCGATTGCTAAAGTGGGTGCATGATAGGCTACATTCGGCCAACTTTACTCCAAAGCCCATAAATTTTAAATTGTGTTTGAATTAAAAATTTAATTGAGAAAAAAATATTAATTGCTCCAACAATTTTAATTTTATTATTATTAATTTTTTTCTCCACAAATCTCCCTAAATTCTTGCTAAACAAAGGTTGTATAAAGTGCTAATTGGAAATTTGGACACCGTGAAAGGGTAAGGGCTGTCCCAAGATATACCTAAAAAAAAGTTGTAGCATTCATTGGAGTTGAGGACGCGTGGCTCCTAAATTTAGAAAGTAACAAACTATAAAACAGATATGACCTGTTTAGCAGAAAGAATCCCAGAGACGTCTAGTTTCGGTTATGCCTTTTGGACGCATATATGACTTCACACTTTTAAGTTTAGGAAATGAAAATGGCCATATAAATAGAATGGTCCTAAATTTATGATTTGATGTGATCATACTTTATAATATTTAGGGTAGTGATGTTTATGGCTGTTTTTGGAGGGGTTCCTTTAAACTACTTTTCTTAAGGACGGCTTTGATTATCTGAAGTTAAACAAATAGGTTGGCCGTTTTAATCTAAGCATTTTGAATCATATTGAACAAAACTTTCTATGAAGTTAGGTGGAATCTTCTCGAATCACTTGAGCATGAGGTTGCCCAAATTGGAGAAAAATACCCTGCATATCAGGGCATTGTGATGACTCCACATAGATTGATCTCGGTATCCTTGCCACCGAGCTCGCAGCTAGAACCAACTTCACCACAACAACTGCCTTTGTTGCCAGCTTAATCCGTAAATCTCCTTCTTCCCTACGTCGTTTGGCATTCAACGAATGACGAAGGTCAACACTGGAATCATCTTGGCTCGGTGTATCCTTTCACTTGCTTGAAGTCACAGTTCGGCTATCACCATGACTCTTTGTGTAATAACCCGACTATCCATAATTAATTTTAATATTCTTATTTTGATATCGGTAATATTTTTGTAATTTTTATAATAATATAATTTTTGTCCGAAAATATTTTCTGATGAATCAAATAAAAAACTGGACACATGTCCAAGTTAGCATGACTCAGGCACATGTGGAGCATGAGCCACATGGTCTATTTTACATGGTGACAAAGTGGCCACATGGCTCATTATAGACCATGGATTTTATTTGATGAGAAACCTGGGGGCATGAGGTGTTAAATGCAATCGTGTTATTTGTCTTCCTTTCTTAGGAAAAAAAGCTACAAATAGAGAGAGAGCGCTACGAAATAGAGAGAAGGCAGTAGAGAGAGAAGAATTTTGGAGTAGAGAGAAAAGAAAGAGAGAGTGAAGAATTTGGGAAAAGAGAAATTATATAACGTGGTTAACCATGATCATGAGAGTTAGAACTTAAAATCAACGGTAAGACAATATCCGATCAAGATGAAAATTAAGTATGTTGTTTATGGTTGACAGAGCAACATATCCAATGATCCCGATTTTGATTTGAGGTAAGTAAGAGTATACAATATGCTTTTTAAACTCTAAAGTACTTTCCTAAAATATTCGATTTTGTAATCTTTTTGAGCATATGTGCTATCTATTAAAATTCATGATATGTACGATTTTCTTATATGATGTCTAAAATGCTATGGTATTGATTAGTGCATTGACTAAGTGGACCTGCCAATAACTTGACCAACAATCTAGAAAAAGTCAAAGAGCTAAGTGAGGTGGGTGAGGTCGGCCACCAGTGATGTACCAACGAAGATCAAGTATGAGGTCCTTCATGATTTGATGATTCGTTGAGCTCTTCTAGATTTGTCGTTGAGTCATTATTGAATTTAGCATATTCCGTTCATATTGTTTACTTCCTTGCTTAATTTATTTTTTAGACAAACATGAAAATCGGATAGTACAAGATGAGTTGGATAAAAGATTTAAAGACTTTTGATAATTTTCTATTAATTAATTTTGAAGACATTGTAATATTACCGGTTGTAGACTAATGTAAATTTTAAAAAATAGCTCTTTGATTTGTATATAAAGGAACGCGATTGACGATTATTAATGATCCATTGTGATAGAGAGAAAAATAGGATGGGTCGTTACACTCTGCCTCGTCATAATGTGACATAACCCGTTTTTCCTTATAGCGGCCCTGAGGTATGTCATCTCGCCTAACGGGCCACACCTTAGATGACAATTCACCTACGCTATTGCCAGGCATCTTCAAGTTGTTGGCAATTAGAATTTGCCTCATCCCATCCATTTCTGCT
>BRYE01000001.1:10879485-10881985 GCA_030159115.1 Actinidia arguta var. hypoleuca
CCACCCAAAAATCACAAAGCTCGTTCAAACAAAAAACCATTTTTAGTAATGTTGCAAACTCTTACATGGGCTCGGATATGAGTATGATGAGACCCCGTGTGTCCAAATATCAGATTTTTCTAAACTCTTTATATGCGTAAGTGTGTATTTATACATCATACTTTCCGAATCGGCGGTTTTAAGATATGGGATATGCGTATGTATGTAATCAAAAGTTGAGTATGGCGTAAACAAGTGAAGATTAAAATATATGGTGTATGGTGTACGGTGTAAAATATTTTAAAAATAAAAATCTGTAGTTGACATTAAATGAAACTCGGGAAAAATAAAAATTTTAGTCTGTTTCGTGGTAGGTGCTAGAATTCGTGAAACATCATTAGAAGTTAGGTTGTCCTGGCCCTATATAAGATATATTGATTACGAATATCAGCATTGAGAAGTAAAATATGGTGCATAGAAATGTTTCAAAGATTAACATATATAGTATCTTTGAAAATATTATACAACAATGATAGGTACACACCAAAAAATGGGTGTGTACCTATCATTGTTGAATATTAACATAAGAAGTTGTGCTTGAACATCAAATGAGATATAGGGTAAAGTGGGATTTCAATCCCTCATCTATACGAAAGGCTAGAAATTTTTGCTCAATATCAAATGTGAGCTTTTTGTGCTTGAAACATCGTAGATACGTGCCTAATTTTGACGTGCGTGTTGAAAACATGTTCCATGAAAATTAAAAAGTCCATGAAACACTAGTCGTGGACTAAAATGAATTATCAGAGTTCAAAAAGAAAAAAAAATTCTTCTTAAATTTAAATATCTCCTTGGGGTCACCCAACATCCCAACAATGGAAGCATCAATGGCATCTTGGTTTTCAACCCTAGAAGCCCTAGCACCCAGCAACACAACCGTGTCCTTGTCCATATCTTTTGGGAAGACCTGAAATCGTGAGCACACCATGTTAAATCCAAAGTCCAAATAGTCATTTCACTCTAAGCAAGCAACATTTCATATAGAAGAAGCTCCACAATTCTTTCTTTTTCATTGGGATAAACAATAGGTTCTCATTTTCGAAAAAAGTTGTGAATAACAGTTTACAAAATTCTCAAAAGTTGGCCTGATGGTTTAAGTTTAAGACTTGAAGGTCTGCTCTATTTCAATATCTCAGGTTTGAAACCTTGTAGGTGCTAGTTGGGCTAATTCAGGCTTTAATCAAGCCCCTCGTTAGTAGATGGTGGGATTGGTTCTCAGATTAGTCAATCCATTGGTCGGATACCAAATTATCAAAAAAACAGTTTACAGAAACAGATTTTGAAAACAAAAACACCACACATGTTCATACCATGTTCATTTTGTACGGAAATTGTTTTGGCAATTCGAAAACATCGATTTGGTGTTTTTCTGGAAAATAAATGAATTCAAAAAATTCCCCTGACAAGAAGTTTCAAAAGTTGGTAGTCATTTTCCAAATAGCTTTGCAGTACAATTTCTTAAAATTTTTTTGGAAACAAAAACACCCCTTGTTTTTATATCGTACTCATACTTTTGTGGAAATCATTTTCGGCAATTTGGAAACATATTTTTGGTGTTTTTCTGAGAAAGAAAAAGAGTTGTTCTCGGAAAATCTCTCAGAAAACAAGATTTGAAAGTGTGTTGTCATTTTAAAAAACAGCTTTGCATAACAGTTTTCAAAAACTGTTTTTGAAGACCCCCACCCCACCCCATTTTCACACCGTACACATTTTTGTGTAGAAAGTGTTTTCAACAAACCAGAAACATCTTTTTGTTTTTTTTCTGAAATAAATAAGTTGTTTTTGCAGAAATCTCCCCAAAACAAGTTCCAATATCAAAAAAAGTTTCTGAAATAAATAAGTTGGTTTCCAAATAATTTTTTTTTTCCAAAAAATAAGAATAGAAAACAAAAAAAGAAAGGGAAACCAAACAGTTATATGATCAACTTTAGATTTCACAAACCTCAATCAAGTTCCTATCAACAGTGAGCTTTTTGAGGGTGAGCATGGGCAAATCCAGGATTTTAGGTCATGGGGGCTAAAATGTAAAAAAAAATTTTAATATATTTCAAGGAGGCAAACTTATAAAAAGTTTAAAAACCTAAAATAAATTTTATAATTTTTTGAAAGTGAGGGGGCTATAGCCCCTCCTAGGCCCTAGGTGGTACCACCCCTGAGGGTGAGAGTTCTTGTTGTACACACAAATTTTTAGTCTAAAATAATAAGACAAAAAATCAAAGTAACAAATTAAATTTTATTGCTTTTGAATGAGTGGATTATAATCTCTGAAATAATTTCTAATTAAACAAATTAATACTCTGATTCTTCTCTTCTAGAACGTTGATTTCGAGAGCTTGAAACTTGATCCCGAATCACACGCCGTGTTCGTATTCTTCTCCAACTTGTGTGAAAAAGATAATTGAAGAAAAAAGTTCTTCAGGGCTTTGATACTTGATCTGCAGAGCTCTCTCTTTTACTTGTT
>BRYE01000001.1:10891985-10909485 GCA_030159115.1 Actinidia arguta var. hypoleuca
AGATTTTGTTTCGCCACAACGTCTATATATACTAGTTAGTCGTTGTGACTTTGCAATTGTTCAATCAATTAACCAAGTTGTCCAAAGAGCCTAAGCCATGTTTGGAATCTTGCTTAATGGCATTTAAATTTATAATCAATTAAAAAAGTCTGTTTTGTTAAGGGAAAATATTAAAAAAATCCTTGTGGGGTGTATATGTTTAAGGGATGAGAGAAAGAAAATCAAGGACAGACATCCACGGCCGGTATGTCCAAGAGGTCATAATACCAGCACTCAGACGATCTCGCCCACGTTTTACCTTAGCCCGTGAGAGAGGTTGAGATCGTCCATTCTTTTAGGGAGCCTAACGATTTTGACGTGAGATTGGGCGAGACCAACATGGTGAAGTTGAAGAATCTATGTCAGAAGGATGTCCTGACGGCTGCCAATCCTCCAGCCCTAACAGCTCCTCCTGTTAGCCAGGTCCCTTTGCAAAATGTTGCTCATATCGTGGAACTAGCTGAAGCAATAATGGGGGTCAATCCAAACTCGTTAGAGGCCCCACTCTCAGGCAAGCGTAAGGGGAAGGAACTTGTTGCGGGCACGTCCAAGAGGTCCAAGAAGAAGGCAGGGGAGATGAGCTCGATTTTCCTTCCTTCCTCGGGTGTGAACACCGAGCTTTGGAAGTCTGAGTTCTCCACTTGTGAGCTTGGCAGGTAGGTGATGGTGGCGGACTAGTCCAAGGATCATGATACCAGCATGGCCCTGGCTCAAGATGTCATGCTGTCAAACGATGTTGCCACCTTATTTGAAGAGAACTCGAAAACGATCAGGGTTTGCTGGTGATGCAGCATGTTCAGGTAAATGTCGTGACCCTGGTAGTTTTCAAATTGTGTATCTGATACTTAAACTTGTTTTAATATTTTTGCTTCTCAGGGCCTCCAAAGAGCAACGACCATCTCGGACTATATGGAGGAGCAGTCAGCCAAGCTAAAGAGGGCCAAGTAGAAGGTGGGCGGCTTGGAATCCGAGATGAACAAGGCCAAGCTTGCACTGGATGCCATCGATCAGCTGAAGGCAGACTTGGCTGCTGTTGAACAGGCTCGGGATGCCAACTACGCCACAGTAACCCAGGCTCAAAGTGAGGCGGTTGCTGCTAGGGCTTGGTTGGACAAGGCTTTGCAAGATCTAGTTGTTCTTCAAGTAATAGCATGCTGCCTTATCTACGAGCGAATTTTCAGCAGGGGGATCAGCAGAGTCGGGGACAACTAAAGTAGGCAAGTCACTGATATCTGCCCTGAGGTCTTCATGGAGGGGTGGCTTGCTTGCCTAACTGAGCTTGGCATTCCTGATGACAACCCAAGATAGGCTAAGGCTGCCTTATGCCCCCGAGTTTCCCAAGACTCCAGAGCCCTACTCGCCCATGATCCTACCTAACTTTGACGAGAAAGAATACATGAACTGGACAGAGGAAGACGAGGATGTTACCAATGCTGTTGTGTCTCCGATCGGCGAGACTACTCAGTTCACAGAGGAGGTTGAGAAAACCAACACAAAGGAGGTTGGGAAAACAGTCGCGGAGGGAGTTGGTGAAGATGCAGCCTAGGATCCTCCTCCTGAGCTTTGATGTGCTTTATTTTGCGTGAACTCTGTAAAAAATTTCTTTTTAAGATTTGCGATAGAACTCCATTCTCATTTTTCAGCTAGTTTTCATGAGACTTGTTATTTTGTACGCTTCAATCTTTCTTTTATTGCCCGTATAAACCCCAAAAGATAGAGTTCGGAACTCGCATCGAGCTTGGCTAACTCTTCCCTAACTCTGGCTAAGTGTACTCTTTCAAATATTTTTGGGACAAGGTTAGGAGCTCGCATCAAGATCGGCTAACCCTTCCCTTAATTTGTCTGAGTAGGCTTTGGAAAGTCTCTCTCAAGAGAGTTCAAAACTCGCGTCGAGCTCGGCTAACTCTTTCCTAACTTTGGTTAAGTGTACTCTTGCACATCTTTTTGGGACAACGTTTTGAGCTTGCATCAAGCTTAACTAACCCTTTTCTCAATTTGTCTGAATACAATCCGGAATATCTCTCGGGAGAGAGTTCAGAACTCTCATCGAGCTCGACTAACTCTTACCTAACTCTAGTTAAGTACCCTTGCAAATCTTTTTGGGACATGGTTCGGAGCTCGCTTAAGCTCGACTAACTATTCCCTTAATTTGGCTGAGTACACTCTGGAAAACCTCGAGGGATAGAGTTTGGTGCTCGCATGGAACTCAGCTAACTCTTCCCACATATAAGATGGGACCTGTGGTGGGTGTATGGGATGTCGCGTGCCGATCTCTTGTTAATTGGTGGACAACGTTTAATCCATGAAGGGTCACTATCCAGGTGCATGCCCTATCATTTCAGATGCCTTTGATAGCGGTCTGCCTTCCTTTTTTGATGGCGGTCTGCTGGCCTTCCGCATTAATGGCAATCCGGTCACCTTTTTTATTAATGATGGTCCATTCGCCATCCCCTCGCCCCTATAATTGAGCAGACCCTGCATTTCATTATGCATCTCAAACTCTCTTTTGAGTGTGCTTCTCTCTCCTAGGCTTAGGAAAAATGGTTTTTGAGTTTAGCCCTCTGGGGTCTCCTACTGCTGAGATGGGTTAGAAGCAATAAGAGGATCTAATAACTGTCCCTTGGAAAGTGTTGAGTATTCTTAGTAGGTAGAGCTCGGTGCGCGCTATCATCTTATCAGAGATATAATCTTGATCATCAATTTTGGGATGATTAGTAGTCTGCGTTGTCCTGTTGGTGTCAGATATTGCAGGCTTCCACCCGGCAAGGAGCTAGTGTTGTGAAGCCTGAGTTTCATAGTCCGGAGTGAGATCATAGATATAACCTTGATAATCACTTCCGGGCTAATAGGCAGTTTGCTGCATCCTTACCGGTGTCGAATATTGCAGATTTCAACTTGGTGGGAGCTACTGTTGCTAAACTTGAATTCCATAGTCCGAAGTGATATAATCTTGACAATCACTTCTGGGTGTCTAATTCAGACAATTTTGACATTCATATCCATTCTCTGTGCGGCTCTCCATGAAGATCCTCTAGCACAACTCGGTCGTCTTCTCGGTTGTTCACCTAGAATAGGTTTTATATTTGCATAGCCTTGTAATTTGAATAGTCTTGTACTCGAACGATTCTCTATAATGAATTCTGGTCTTGCAATCAAACGGTCTTGTACCTGAATGATTCTTTATAATGAATAAAACTTTTCCTTTTGTACCTCATTTGCGTTACAATTTTAGAATTTACATTCTCGCAAACTATTTGATTCGTAGAACTGAGCTTATTGCTCGATCGTAGCTCGGCTATTTTCTCTTTCAAAAAACTATTGAATATACTTTGGCAACTCGTGGGATCGAGTTCGGGGCTTGTTTTTAGCTAGGCTAACTCTTTCCTATACCCAAAGTTTTTTGGATAAGTATACTGTGGCAGAATTTTTAAGAGACAGAGCTCGGAGCCCACTTTGAGCTCGGTTAGCTCTTCCCTAAAATTTTATCAAGTACATTTAGGCAAATTTGGTGGACAGAGCTCAGAACTCGCTTGGAGCTCAGCTAACTCTTTCTTATTCGTAAATTTTGACTAAGTATACTTTTGTAAAATTATCAAGAGATAGAGCTCGAAACTCACTTGGAGCTCAACTAGCTCTTCCTTAGAATTTTACTAAGTATATTTAGGCAAACTTGCTGGATAGAGCTCGGAACTCGCTTGGAGCTCGACTAACTCTACCATGATTGCAGTAGCTTCTATCTAGCATTGTCTTGTACTTCTCCATAAAAATAATATCTTTATATGATAAGGCTTTTACAAGTATATTTGATATGAATTTGATCTCGGTCAGAAAAATTACATTTCAGTGGTAGTACTTTCTCAAGTTGTTGGAATTTCAAGGCCTCAGAACTTACTTGCCTTCATGATCTTCGAGGTAGTAGGCACCCTTCCCAATGAGTTTGGTTATCTTGTAGGGTCCTTCCCAATTTGGGTCAAGCTTCCAATTCATCGGGTCCTTGGTGTTTCCAAAAACTTTTCTCAAGACGAGATCTCCAATTGAAAATTCTTTGTGGTGAACCTTCTAGTTGTAAGTCTTGGCTAACTACTTCTGTCACGACCCGACCCATTATCTACTTAGGTCCACCTGTATTTTAGGTGCCACGTGACCGGCCAGTGAGATCCACTCAATAAGGCCCACTAAATATCTCAGTTTAGGAATTTCTTATCATTCAACAATACATGCTTGAATGAAATAAAAATATACGAAATTAAATTTAAAATATCCAGAGATGTTGTGTCATACCATATACAATGTTATTCCATTCATCCTGAATATAAATAATTACAACCCATGGTTCTGGCTACAATGTCCGGCACAACGATCGATAAAATATACATTCTATACTAATACATAACATAGGGTATCCAAAACAACGCTAGGGTCTCCGGCCCTCAGTCGTGCTTCTCATCATTTTCATTACCTGAAAATTTTACGTACAACTACGTCTTAAGCACTAGGCTAGTGTGAGTCAAGTTATATTAAACATACATGTGCCTATGAAAGTGTACAATATAAATTCATTTCATACTTGAAAACATTTCTCTTTTGTCAATCATTTTATTTCAACCATTGGCTCATCTAGGCCAAACTACCCTTGATATTATATCAAGATCATAAATCATATCGATTGACAATTTGCGACACATATCCCGTTCAACGATCACTAGTAATTAGGGGAGCGATCCCAATAATATAAATGGCATGATATCATCCTAAATCATCTGGCAATGATCTCCTTATTACCTCGCACCCGCTATATTCTTTTTCCCCTAGCGTCGGGGCACCGTTAGAATCATGGGTCGTCTAAAATCATACTTTCACAATGTATTCCTTTTTCATTTCATGGCACAATTAAAACATAGTATGCTTTTAACATAAAACATAAGTTTTAAACATACAACACATGCTACCATTATTCAAAATACGTTTAAGTAAGTAAAACATAACAAGACTCACCTTATGCATATTCTACGCCCTTTCCGTATCCACTCGTAAGCTAGGGTGACGGTCCCTTGTTTTCTGATCCTATGTTTAATATTCGAATAGTTAGATTTAATGGTCTCGTGACTATAAATAAAATACTTAAATTTTATAATTTTCTAAGTTAGAATTCATTTACAATTCGAATTAATTCCCTACAGATTTTCTGCACTAAAATTTTTACATACAATCTGTCGGTTTATTATTTTTATAAAATTTCACAGTCCTAATTTGACTCCAATTATTTTCAATAATATACTAGACATATATATATATCTACAGTAAAAATATCATAAGTTTTTTAGTTACATAACTATTTTTAAAAAAATCGTTAAACTTGCCCAGTTTATGTATGTAATTTTTATTTGCAGCAGCTCGGTTTATAAATATTTTGGGCATTGAAGACATTTATAAAATTTATGAAATTAAATAATTAATAACTATACATATAAATGTATCATATATAAAATATTAAGATTTTTATAATTTATTTAAATATTTTTATAAAATTCTCAAATTTTCTGTTCAAAGTAATTTCTTTCCAGTTTCAGAATTCATATTGCAGGTCAATTATAGATCATTTAGAGTCTGAATTTGAAATAAAGTTCTGAATAAAATCTGTATATAATTTTAATATATTTCTAATTCAACTTATACTGAGTAATTTGGATGTCATATGAGAAAGTTATGCCTAAAATACTAACTGACAGTTTTTATAAAAATACATCTACTCGTCCTGTGGATTGTAAGCCCGTTTTGGGCTACTAAAACTCTAAATCAGGAAAAACATATAAAATAAAAGTCATATATATTTGAAATATCTTTCATATGAAACTTAAATAAAGTCAAACGGATATCATATGAGAGAGTTATGATAAAAATAAAATTCTGTATTCTAGTGATAAAATAAGGTTCCGCTTTATTCGAATTTTAATTTTAAAATACGTATAAATACGATATTTTTGGAGTATTTGGAGGGTTTAGATATGATAATTAATACGTTAATAAGACCTAGAACGAAATAGAATTTAAAGAAATGAAGATGAATTTGAATTTTTACCTCAATAGAGCTATCAAAGTATTTTTTTATCTTGATCCCCTTTTCTTTGTTTCTCTTTTCTTTCTACCCCTCCTATTCTCTCTCTCTTTCTCTCCCTCTCTCAGCCGTGTATTTGTCTGTGTGAGTGATGGGAGGGAGTATGGGAGGTATGGGTGTGATGTAAGGGAAGTATGGGAGGTATGGGTGTGATGTGAGGTGGGGATTGGGATTTTGGTTGAGTGTGAGTGTATATATGTATTACATACATTACATATGTATCAAATGCTCCCACCATGCTAGCTCGACACATGTCCCACTTTGAGATTTTTATCCAGATTTTTGTTACGTTTTTATCAGAAAATCTCACTCGAATTCTATTTTCTGTTATATTAAAAACTCAAAAATTTTAATTCATCGCCAATATTTATATACTTATTATTATTATTTTTATTTATAAAGTAAATTAATTTACGGGTCAGGACATTACAACTTCTGATAGTCAACAATTCATATTAGCGCATTTTTTCTTCTTTCGTCGGCAAGGTTAAGGTCCCAATCTAGGACTTCCTGGCTGAGACTCGCGTCTTATTCCTCAGTCCGTATTGTGGGAAGACCAACCTCTAATGAGATTATAGTTTCGAAATTGAAATCCAAAGAGTAAGGCATTTCGTTCGTTGCTTTTTGCGGCGTGGTCCCATAGGCCCACAAAACATTTGGCAGCTCTTCAACCCATTTGCCCTTGGCTTTTTCAAGCCTCTTCTTGATTCCATCCATGATCGTCTTTTTGGTGGCCTCAACTTTCCCGTTGCATTAGTGGTAACTCGGCATTGAGTTGAAAAATTTAATCTTGAGTTACTCCAATAGGTCTTTAACTTTTTGCATACAAATTGGGTACCATTGTCCGACATGAATGCTCTAAAGATGCCAAACTTGGAAAAAATATTTATTCAAATGAATCTGATCATGTCCATCTCCCTGATTTGGGCCAGTGATTCGGTTTCTACCCACTTTGTGAAGTAGTCAGTTGCTACTAATAAAAACTTCTTATTTCTTGGAGCTCGGGATAGTCCCCTGACGATGTCCATTCTACATTAGGCAAAGGGTCATAGACTGGTGAGAGGAGTCAAGTCCCTTGCTGGTTGATGAATCAGTGAGAAAAATAACTAGCATTTGGTACATTTGTGAACATACACTTGAGCATCCTTTTGCATAAATGGCCACCAATATCCCTGAGTTAAGGCTTGGTGGACAAGCGATATTCTCCCTGAGCGTAGTCCGCACAAGCCCTCGTGGATCTCAAAAAGCACATCTTCAATTAGGTTGGGGTGGGCGCACAACAAGTAGGGCCCTAGATATGATCTTTTGTACAGGTCCTCGGATGGGGAGATCCAGAACCGTGCTGCCTTTGCTCACTGACTTTGCTCATAGTTTGTGCACTTTCCTCTTGTCTTCTGGTAGCTTGCCATGTCATAAAAAAATCATAATTGGATCCATATAGCTCGGTCCCAGTTCAGTGTTAACAAGGATGGACTCCTAAGATACTTTATGACTGGCAATCGAGATTAGATCTATTGCGATGGTCTGGCCTATCTCTCCATCAAAAATTGATGCTAGCTCTACCAGTGCGTTTGCATGTGAGATCAAGTCCTTCCATACTTGCTCGATTTTTACTACTCTAAATTCGGTAAGGAAGTTCTTTGCCATTGTCAAATATTTAGCCATCTTGGCTCCCCGAGCTTTAAATTTACACATGACTTGGTTGATCACCAATTTTGAGTAACTAAATATATGGAGCTCAGGAATCTTTAGTTTGCTGGCGGATCGAAGTCCCGCAAAGAAGGCTTCATATTTGGCTTTGTTTTCGGCTTCATTGTTTGTTACTGGAAAATTCAATGTGATTTAGTGTTCAAAAATTGATTCGTCTAGGCTTTTTAAGATTATCCTACTCCTACACCCGGGTTGTTTCTTGCTCTGTCAAAAAATATTCTCTAGGCTGAGGTGAGATTGATCTGAGGTGGTTCTATAATAACCTCAGGAACCTCAGACGTTTCCAGTGGCCATCTTCTTTGTGCCCTTGGGTGGGTCTTGTATAACCTCTGGAACTGATTGAGTCTCAAGAGATTCTGCCGTTGAGCTCTCCCATTGTCTGTGTGCAGACGCAAGGCAATCTTTCTCTGGACTCACAGCTTGGGGCGAAAATTCTGCACAAAATTGGCCAAGACTTCTCCTTTTATCGCTGCCCTTGGTAGGAAATTTATATATGATTGTCCGAGCTCGATAGCCCATTTAGAGAGTCAGCTGGATAGGTCTGCTTTTGACAAAAAAATTTAGCAAAAACTCCGTGTACACAGCGATGGGATGAGTTTGAAAGTAATGCACGAGTTTTTGTAAGGTTAAGACCAGTGTTAGAATGAGCTTCTCCAATGGCAAGTACCTTGTCTGGCAATTCGTAAACGTCTTGCTAACAAAGTAGATCAGGCATTGCTTTCCATCTACCTCTCTCAAGAGTACTGAGCTAATGGCATGTTCAAAGACAATGAGATAAATGTAGAGCAACTCACCCTCATCCTACATGGAAAGAAGCTTGCATTCCTCATTCCATAAGAATTTTGTATTTTTGTGAAGGAGTTTAAAAAATGGACAACATTTATCTGATGACTTACTGATGAATTTGTTCAGTGCTGCTGCCATCCCAGTTAGTTTTTGAACCTCTTTCGCAGTCTTTAAGCTGACGAGGTTCCTGACCGCTATTATTTGCTCTAGATTCTCCTCGATCCCTTGTCTTGTCATACTTCGGCGCGTTCAATCTTAACTTGTGTTGTTTTAGAATTGTGAACACTTCGTTCAGGTCCCTGATATGGTCTGGTTCTTCCTTGCTCTTGACCACCATATCGTTGATGTAAGCGTCCATGATTTTACCAAGGATTGGCTCGAACATTTTCATGTCATCCTCTAATATGTGGTCCTAACGTTTTTTAAACTGAATGGCTTAACTTTGTAGTAGAATACGCCTCGGGGGATAATGAATGCAGTCTTCTTCTAGTTGGGCTCGTGCATGGCTATTTGGTAGTAACCTCGATATGCATCCAGGAAGCTTATTTGGGCATGACCCAAGGTAGAGTCCACCAATTGATCGATCTTCAAAAATGGAAAGTAGTCTTTTGAGAAAGCTTGGTTGAGACTTGTGAAATCAACGAAGACTCTCCATTTTCCTATCTTCTTCTTTACCATGATTGTGTTGGACAATCAACTCGGGTAAAGAACTTCAGTTATCGCACTCGCCTCCTTCAATTTTTTCACTTCTTCGATCACTGCATCCACGTTCTCGGTTGCGGATTCTTCCCTCATTGTTTCACTGATCGAGCGTCGGGCAGGACATTCAACTCGTGTCTGATGAAGTTTTGGTCTATCCCGGGCATCTAGTAAGGTGTCCATGCGAAAACCTCGATATTAGCTTTAAGGAACTGAATGAGCTTGGTTATCTCTCGTTTTTTCAAGTTTACATTGATGAGAAGGAAATGGTTTAAGCTAGGCTCGTCCAATTCATAGCGTATCAGATCTTCCACGACCTTAGTTTTGGAATTCCTCTAGACATCCTCTAGGACCTCGTGCTCCTCCTTGATCAACTACACCTCCTACATGGCTGCCTTAGTGAAAACCGTAGCGAGGTAACATTGCTAAGCCATTACTTGATCTCCATAAAGGTTTTTTTCACCTCGGGGGGTGATGAACTTTATGACCTGATGTAGTGTGGAGGCTACCCCCTTCATCCTGTGCAACCAATCTTGGCCAACAATTGCATTATATAAAAAAAGTATGTCCATAACAACGAACTCTGTCACTAGCTCTTGGGAATCGACTCGAACTTTGAGGGTCACGGTTTCCAAAGGCTAGTGAGACTGAGCATTGAATCCTACCAAGGGAGCTTGGGGTGGCTTTAGGTCTTATTGAGAAACCTTAAGTTGTTTAAATAAGTCATAATACATCATCTCAACTGAGCTTTCTGTATCCACCAAGATCATTTTCACATCATAACCATTCATTCTAAGCTGGATGATTAGGGGGTCGGAATGGGGATGTTGCACCTTCTCTATGTCGGCTTTGGTGAACGTGATGCTCCTTCGTTTGGACATCGTCTACCTTGGATTTTTAGCTATTAATTAGACCGAGAGTACCTTGTTCATTTGTCAAATCATTCAGATCTCTCCCCGGATTCTATTCTCAAGATTAGGATAGTTTGGACCCCCTATTATATGAATAGTGCATAAGGGAAGATCCTCTTCCTCCTCCGTGGGTTTTTCTACCTCGTCATCACCTTGGTCGAACCTTGGGTTAGGTCTAATCTCGGTTTTTTTGGCCCAAGTTTTCTCCTTATCCATGTACTCCTTCAGGTGTCCATCTTGGATCAGCGAGTCCAGGAAGACTTCAGTGCTCGGTAGTTTTTTGTTTTGTGCCCCCTTTATTTATGGAATGAACACTTCCACCATTGGTTGCGTCTTTTAGGATCTCCTCCCAAAGGTTCGGGCTTTCTAAAATTAGATTTATCTCGGATTCGGGTGAGGAGTTTGTGAATTGGTTTTTCAAAAATCACGTTGATCCCCTACCTCACCCGAATCTAGTAGACAACTGAGCTTTCCTTATGCTTTTTGTACGAACCATTACCCCTAGTAATAGTCTCTGTAGCTTTTCCCACTTGCTTGATGTCGTCCTCAAATCGGGCAAACATCTCGACCCAGGACATGAGGTCCCAGAGGTCGGTCGGAGAGTTGAACATCAAGTCTTCCTAGAGTCTCTCCCCAAGAGTTAACCCGAGCTTATAGCTCGCCACTGCCAACTCCTTAGAGTACTCCTCGATCTCTTTGTATGTTTTCCAATATCGCTTGCTATAGTTCTTGATCGATTCTTTCTTGCCTTTCCTCAGTGTCAAAAGAAAACCTACACCTTTCAGTGCCTTTGTATTATTCACGAACCGAGCTATGAATGACTCGATCAGCTGGTGGAAGTTCTCGATTGATCCTATAGGCAGTTTATCAAACCATTTCAGTTCGAGGTCCCCTAGACTCGACGGGAAACACTTGGCACATCAGGGCATCCATATGGTTCCAAAGGACCATCATTTGCCTGACGTGACTCACATGGGACCTTGGGTCTGACTTCCCATCATATAAGGTGAACCTCAGTGGTGTAAATTTCTTTGATGGGTCCATTCTCTCAATGTCTTGGGAAAATAGTGTATGGTACCTAGGGACTACCTCCCTTTGCTCGTTCTGGATCATGCGGACTACTAAATCTATGGGAGCAACATTGCTTGTTGCGATGGATCTTTGGCCATCAAGTTTGGCCATCACAGAGATCTACGCCAGTTGTCACTGGTTCAGGTGATCTTATCCGTTTGCTTGTTGCTACCATTTTGCTATTAGTTTTGCTATCCAGGGTAACGTGGGACCCTCGTCATTTCCCATTTCATTCTTCCAGAGGCAGTTGGGATGGGTCTTTGTTCCCTACTGCCGATGGTCTTGCCCCAGCCATTTGGGCTGGTTTCATTAGCCTATTGTCAACCAAAATCTACACCATTTTAGCTAATTGTGTCTACAAGAGTTGAATGGTTATGTCCCGGCTATCCACTTCTCCAAGGAGTAACCGGCCTGGATTCTATCTGGAGGTGGCCTAAGCCACTCTTTGTGCATCTTCCAATAGTGTAACCCCTCTACGCCTTGAATTTTTGGGTGCGTGAGGGGTCTCCCTACTAGTTTCCTGACTATTAGAACGGTTGCTGCTTTACGATGCCATCAAAACTAACTTTGCGAATGTCTATAATTGATTTCCCACAAACGACACCAATTGTAGGGTGTATATGTTTGAGGGATGAGAGGAAGGAAATCGAGGATAGAAACCTATAGCGGTTCTACGACTGCGTTGGTGGCTTCAACCCATCATCCAGTAATGCCTTAGTTGCAACACCGAAATAGTAAGATTGGTTGTCGAAGCTATTTCTAGGAAATAGCTCTTTAACAGTCACGTTAGATGACCCAAAAAGAAAGAGAGAGAGAGAATGTATGTTCTTTAGCCAAAGTGTTCGTACCTTCGTGAGAACAACAATATTCCATTTTTATAGCCTAGCTCAGCGCGTGTCTTGATGCGCTGGCTGTCTCATCACCGGACATACTGTTGCTCGGCGCTCATCAATATGTGTCAACTGCTGTGTCAGTGAGTAGTCTACTGACCTAGTCATGCCCTTACGGCATGACTAGTAGCTCATTATCCACTATCGACGTCTACATATGGGTGTGGGGGCTGTTAGAAGGAACTTTGACGTGCAAGTCACCTTCTGTCCCTGACATCCTTTGGGATTACTGCCGGTTGTTGTCTCTCATTCAAGAGCTTACTGAATAGCGACGTCTCAGAAGTAACAATGGTCTTAGCTTAGACGACAATTGTCTTTGATAGAGACTACTCCGAGCTTCGGCGCAGAAGGTCTTCGAGCTTGCTATGTAGCGATAACTTGACGGAGATCTCCACCCTAGCAAGGCCAGTGTTCAATAGTGTCTGCATCGAGTTTCGGTGTAGGGGACCACCAAGCTTGCCCCTATATAGCAATAGCTCGTCGGAGATCCCTGCCCTAACAATGCCAGATTTTGTCATTGTATGATTTGTCCCCTTACAATCCTAAATTTTTGATCACATATTTCATATATATCTAAATTTTGAACAACTTTAATTAAACACTTGAACTTTTAAGTCTGTCATCAATTAAACTTTGAGGTCAAATTCAGTAAAAAAACTAGACTAAACAGTTCATGATGACACTTAATTATATTAAATTTTAATCAATTATAAATAAGAATTGATTTCATGAACTCATAGAGATTAATTATGATTGTGTCGTCCTTACCGAGATCTATGAGATTTAATACCCCTTTTGATACGTTGGCCTAGACATGTAATTGAATTATGAATTTTATATAAATAAATATTCAAAGTTTGAACACGATAATTAGTGGTGAGATTACAAATTCTATATTGTACTCCGAATTCAACAAAAGATTGGATACATCCTATAGAAATGTTATTAATCTCACGAATCAAATATTTCTTAAGGTTTTGTTTAAATTAAGGATTTATTGAGAGAAAAGTAAATGAAAGTGAAAAAGATTAATGATCCAATGATCTCAAACAATTGAATCATTTAATTTTATTTTTTTTTCCTGAATAAATTCTTAATCTAAATATTGTTTAAGGGTATAGTGGGCCATGAGGCAGTTGGGCCTGGCCCAATCTTGGTTCTACAGTTTGGCAGATTAATATTACCGACTTGTGAGAGGACCAATCCGGGCTGTATGTATGAAAAGTCTCTGCTTGAGTCTCACTTAACTATCTCTTTGTCACCTCCAAGTGCATCTAGGCTGTATGTATAAAAAGTGTTAGACTTGTCCCAACTATAGCCAATTGATTGACAAGAATTAAGAAGTTTGGTGATTTTTTTCTATTCCTTTTTAAAAAGTTTAAAGAGTTTTTAAAAAATGGAGAGTGTTGTATGTTTTTGAGTACGCAATTGATAGGGCATTTTTTCAAGCTTTTTTTCTTCTTTTCAATATTTGTTGCTTTTTGTTTATCTTTCGTACTTTTCATGGACTTTATTTATGAAAATGATAAATAGACAAATATTAGAAAAATGAATAAATTTGAGGGCAAAGTACAAACAGTCAACAATAAGTATTATTTATTATTCATTTAGAGTTTTTTCTCTGGTTGAATATTTTTTCGCATTAGGGGTATTTGGAGGGCCGATTGGGGTTTCGTACCCATTAACTTTCTTCTCAAACGGTTCTCGCAAATTTTGCAAATTTTGCAAACCAGCTGTAGTTAGGAATTTCGAGCTATCTGTTTGATCAATGTAACTCTTACGCAAGCTTATTTGATGTTTGAAGAATACAAAAAAAAAAAGAAGTATTTTTCGACCTCGTTTGCCTGGACCCGTTTTTGAGTGCATGAAATGAGGAAAGTCGTTTTCCCAAATATAATTGGAAATGGGCCCATGACAGGTCAAGATTGATACTAAAGCCTAGAAGATGAAATGGGCCTTAGCTAAAGGAAACGGGTCAGAGCTCATCTGGGTTGGGTTGGGTCAATATCAGAGATTGTTTTTAAGGTCCAAAAAACCTTGGTTCAATTTCAGATTTCAACGTGGTCTAACTAGTCGGAACCACAGAGTCGTAAATTTTAAAATTTTATTATTGATACTTACTATAAAATAAATTTTGGCTTAATCACAAATTTGGTCGCCAAATGTATTGATTTCATCCAATTTTGGTCCTCGATTCAATAGTTGTGTGGGTCTAGTCCCCAATGTCTCTAATTTGTACCAAATTGATCTCTAGATATGTGTCATTCGAGATTATTGGTTTATTACTTTTTGAGAAAAGCCGGGATTTTAAAAAAATGATCACATATTGAAATCAAAAGTATATTTTGATACAAATGAAAGCATACTTTATTGCATTATGTTTTCATTATATGATTATGTATCATGGTTTTGGCTTGAGATATCAAGCCCATTGTTAAATCTTTTCAAGATAACTCACCTTTACTATCAATAATAGTTTATTATTGACGATTTTAAGTACTTGCATAGTACGTTATTTATATTTAAACTTTTAGCAAATGCAAAGTTTATGTGTGTGTGAAATTTGGAAATAGTTTGGGGAATGACATGCTAGGATGTACCAGAATAAGTTGGCTTAGATTAACCTCGAGGTGAAAGACCTAGATAACAACCTCGCTGAAAAATGGGTATGTCAAACTTTTGGTGAAAGTCCAAGAAGTAGGCCGGATATTGGGTATGTCAAACCTATATCAAATTTTTGGTGAAAGTCCGAGAAGTAAGCCGGATATTGGTATGTCAAATCTTCGGTGAAAGTCCTAGAAGTATGTCAGATTTTGGGTATGTCAATCCTTTGGTGAAAGTCCGATAAGTAGGTCGGAATGAGGGAATGTCAAAGCCTTCGATGAAATCCCGAGAAGTTGACTGAATATTGTTTCACATGCTTAGCCTAGATGTGTCATTCGAGATTATTGGTTTATTGCTTTTTGAGAAAAGCCGAAATTTTGGAGAATGATTGATTTGAGAAATTACATATCGAAATCAAAAGTATATTTTGATATGAATGAAAGCATACTTTATTGCATTATGTTTTCATTATATGATTATGTATCATGATTTTGGCTTGAGACATCAAGACCATTATTAAATCTTTTCAAAGTAACTCACCTTTATTATCAATAACAGTTCACTATTGACGATTTTAAGTACTTGCATAGTACGTTATTTATATTTAATTTTTTAGAAAATGCAAAGTTTATTTGTGTGTGGAATTTAAAAATAATTTTGGGAATGACAACATGGTAGGATGTACTAGAATAAATTTGCTTAGATTAAGCCCGAAGTGAAAGACCTAGACAAAAACCGCGCGAGAAAATGGGTATGTCAAACCTTCGGTTAAAGTCCGAGAAGTAGGGCGGATATTAGGTATGTCAAACCTATATCAAACCTTCGATGAAAGTCTGTAAAGTAAGCCGGATATTGGGTATGTCGAACTTTTTGAGAAAAGCATAAATTTTAGAAAAATAGTTAATTTGAGAAATCACATATTGAAATCAAAAGTATATTTTGATATGAATGAACACATACTTTATTGCATTATATTTTCATTATATGATTATGTATCGCTTGAGACATCAAGTCCATTGTTAAATCTTTTTAAGGTAACTTACTTTTACTATAAAATGAATTTCAGGTACTGAGAGTTATCTTGAGTCGTGAGGCATGTGGATTACCATTATTTTCCTTTTGTCTAGGAAATATGTAAATATGCTTTTGAAAACTGTAATTATTCTTTTGGCCGGTGTGGCCATTGTACATGGGATATCATTTTATTTTGTATTTGATATCTCATAGAGAGTATGGTCCAACGGGATGGATAGATTAGTTGTCCTCTAATGTTATGAAAAGATGTTGTAATATTATTTCCGCTGACTTTTCTTTATATGACGTGTTTGCTTACGTAGCCAGGTCTTGTGTTGACCGGGGCGTGACATTATGACTCATCCTAAATGGGTTAAATGGGTGGAGACTCATTTTGATTCAATTAATAAATGGGGGGTTTGGGTCTTAATGTTAGTCGGTGGGTTCATAAGATAGGATCAAAATTGTCACCTCTAATTTACCATATATTTATATATATGTTATATATGTAATGGTGAGGGGGAGGGGGACTGATTTTGGCAGAATAGTTTCCCTCCAATTGTATTTAGGCTTGAATTCCCATAAATGTCCCTTAATTTGAACTTGATTTGAGACTTCGTCTAATCTAAGGACCAAATTGGTACAAATTATAGGCATTAGGGACTAAATCTACGCAATTGATAAATCAGGGGACCAAAATGGGACAAAATCAATACATTGGAAATCAAATTTGCGATTAAGCCATAAATTTCAAAACCTATAGGGTAGTGGAGATGATAGAAAATCGAATATAAACACTGGCTGTAGCATACAAGCTATTTTCGGCAGCTGATTAATAGACAGTAGGCCTACAAGACAAAAAAAAAGTGAGAAGGACCGTCTAGAGCTATTTTAGGATGGCTCTCCGATGATGAAGTTAGTGATCCAAAAAGAAGAGAGAAAAAAAGCAAAAGAAGAGTTCTTGATTCTGATTCTAGAGAGAGTGTGTTTAAAGAGAGACATATTGGCGTACCCCTAAGAGAAAGGGTTTGCCCTTTGCATCTCGACGTGTCCGTGAAAGCTCCAACTGCTGTACCAGCGAGTAGGCGGCTAACCCAATCATACCCTAGGGGAATTTGGACCCAGGCATGCGAGTGACAGAGAAAACTTGTTGTGTATATTATCCTTTGCCCCTTACTACCTTAGGAATTTACGCCTGATGAAGTAAATCGATCAAGCCCTCGCGCAGAGATGCCGACTAAACTTACGATGAAGCAATAATCCAGTGGCAATGCTCGCATGAGTGATGTGTACTTTTACAGTCTCAAAAATAATATAAAAATATACCGTATAATCACAACTCGTGTAGATTAGTGGTTATGCCGAGTTTATCGTCCTCAGGGATCAATATGGTAAGGTAAAATATTTTCTAAACTACTCTAATTTAATTCAAGAAAGAATAAGATTTTGTTTGAAACTTTATTTTTTATTTTTTTTATTTTTTGCTAATCTAATTAAAGTAAAAACAGAATTTAAATAAAATATTCTAAAAAGATGAGAAAGAGATCCTAGGATTTTCAAATCCACCCAAGCCAAGTAAATCTAATTTTATAATAATTTAAGTTTTTATCAATTGATTTATTAAAAATTCGCGTGGTACAAGTGTACAATGATATCACCAA
>BRYE01000001.1:10944485-10949485 GCA_030159115.1 Actinidia arguta var. hypoleuca
TTGAGAGGATCACCTTGAGTGATTGCTTGTAATCCAAGAGAGGGTATTCTCTTGAAGATTAGAGATTTTCTAGTATTTGTATTTCAAGATAGGGAATCTCTTGAAGATTAGAGGTGCTCTAGTGGTGTAAAGTTTTTTCAAGCACCCACAAGCTTGAAGATAAGTGAAATCCCAAGGAGAACTTGGAGAGTGGACGTAGGCAAGGATTGACCAAACTACTATAAATCGTTATTTGCACTTTCTATCCTCTAAACTCCTTTAAGCTTTCGCATTGCATTACATACTTGCTTATGTTCTTTGGTATCATCATATTTATCATTGTAAGTATTCAATTAAGGAGAAATTAATTTGGGGGAGTTAATTGTGATAATTTTAATTAGGCAATTTAGTTACAAACCAATTCAACCCCCTCTCGGTCCCCAGACATCTTACCAATGGCTATCGTTTATGCATCCTGGGATTGTTCTCAGACAACCTCTATAACCTCGGGACTAATTGAATTTTGAAAGATCTTGCCACCGAGCTCTGCCTTTCTTTGTGTGAAGATGCAAGGCAAGCTTGCTTTGGACTCACATCTCGAGGCGAGAACTCAGCCAAGACCTATCCTTTTATCACTACCCTTGGCAGGAATTTTATATCTGATTGTCCAAGCTTGATAGCCTATTTGGAAAGTCATATGGACATATCTGCCCTTGATAAAATATTTTTGAACATAACTCTATATACACTGCGATGGGATGTGCTTGAAAGTAATGCATGAGTTTTTGCAAGATTAAGACCAGTGCTAGAATGAGCTTTTCTAGCGGCAAGTACCTTACTTAAAATCCGTAAATGTTTTGTTGACAAAGTAGATCGGGTGTTGCTCTCCATCTATCTCCCTTAAGAGTACCGAGCTAGCAGCATGTTCAGAGACAACGAGGTAAACGTAAAGCAACTCTCTCTCATCCGGAGTGGAAAGAAGTCGTAATTTAGTTATGTATTTCTTGAATTGTTGGAGTGCAAGCTCGAACTCCTCATTCCATAAAAACTTTATATTTTTGTAAAGGAGTTTGAAAAATAGACGGCATTTATCAAAAGATTTACTGATGAATCTATTTAGACCACTGCCATCCCGATCAGTTTTTGAACTTCTTTCACAGTCTTTGGGCTGACAAGATTGTTGATCGATGTAATTTGTTCTAGATTTGCCTCAATCCCTCGTCTTATCACCAAGTGTCCCAAGAATTTTTTCGAGCTCATCCTGAATGTGCACTTTGGCGTGTTCAATCTTAGCTTGTGTTTCTTTAGTATTGTGAACACCCCGGTCAAATTCCTGATGTGGTTTGACTCTCTTCTGCTTTTGACCACCATATCGTCAATATATGCGTCCATGGTTTTACCTAAAATCGACTCAAATATTTTTGTGACCATCCTTTAATATGTGATTCTAGCGCTTTTCAGTCCAAAGGGCATGACCTTATAACAGAATACGCCTCAGGGGGTGATAAATGCAGTTTTCTCCTATCGGGATCATGCATGGCTATTTGGTGGTAACCTTGGTATGCATCCAAGAAGTTCATCCAAGCATGACTCGAGGTAGAGTCCACCAATTTATTGATTTTTGAAAAAGGGAAGCAGTATTTAGGACAATCTTGATTGAGGCTTTTGAAGTCCACGCACACTCTCCATTTTCTAGCTTTTTTCTTTACCATGATTGTGTTTGACAACTAGCTCAGGTAGAGAACTTCAGTTATTGCACTTGCCTCCTTCAACTTTTTCATTTATTTGATCACTGCATCCACATGCTTGATTGCGGATCTCTTTTCCCGTTGTTTCACTGGTCAGACATCGGGCATAACGTTCAGCTCGTGTTTGATGAAGTTGGGGTCAATCCCGGGCATCTTATAAGGCATCCATGTGAAGACCTCGATATGAGCTATAAGGAACTGGATGAGCTCGGTTCTCCCTTGTTCTTCCAGGTTTGCATTGGTGAGAAAGAAATTATCCAAGCTTGGCTCATCTAATTCATAGTGTACCAAGTCTTCCACAACCTTAGTCTTGGGGTCTCTCCCAACGTTCTCCAGTACGTTGAGGTCCTCTTTAATCAGTTGCACCTCTTTCATGGCCGCTTTAGTGGAGACCGTAGCGAGGTAGCTTTATTTGGCCACTAGTTGATCTCCATAAAGTGTTTCTTCTCCTCACAGGGTAGCAAATCTAATGACTTGGTGTAGTGTGGAGGCCACCCCTTTCATCTATGCAACCAATCTCGGCCAACAATTGCATTATACGGGGAAGGAATATCCACGACAACAAACTCTGTCACTAACTCTTGGGAACCTACTCGAACTTTAAAGATCATGGTTCCTAAGGCCCAGTAAGGCTGAGCATTGAATCCAACCAGGGGAGCTCGACCTGTTTTTAAGTTTGATTTTGAAAGCTTAAGTTATTTAAAGATGTCATAATACATCATCTCAACTGATTTTCTTGTGTCCACCAAGATCATTTTCACGTCATAGTCATTCATTCTGAGCTGGATGACCAAGGGGTCAGCGTGGGGATGTTGCATGCTCTTCAAGTCAACTTTGGTGAATGTGATGCTCCTTGACTCTAATATCATCTGTCTCGACTTCTTAGTCATTGATTAGACCGAGAGAACTTTGTTCATTTGTCTAATCATTTGGATATCTCATTCTATTCTATTCTCAAGATCTGGGTAGTTTGGGCTCCACCCTTTTTTAGCATCAAAAAAGAACCTACGCCTTTCGATGCCTTTGTGTTAATCATGAACTGAGCTACGAATGGCTTAGTTAGTTGATGAAAGTTCTCGATTGACCCTGTGGGCAACTTGTCGAACCACTTTAGTCTGAGATCTTCCAAGGTCGATGGGAACACACAACACACATCATATCATTTGCCTGATATGGCTCACATGGGACCCCATATCTGCCTTTCCGTCGTACAGCGTGAACCTTGGTGGCGTAAACTTCTCTGGTAGGTTCATTCCCTCAATGTCTAAGGAGAATGGCGTCTAGTACATAGGGATTACTTCCATCTACTCGTTCTAGACTGTGCGGACCACCGAACTCGCAGGAGCAACCTTGCTTGTTACCGCCACTTTTGGACCGTTAAGTTTAACATGCAAATCCCCCTCCTGATTTTTCTTAGCATTGAGCGTCTCGCGGAGATCCACGCCAGACTTAGTTCATTCGGGTGATCTTCTCCGCTTGCTCGATGCTATCAATTTGCTATCTATTAGGCTATCTAGCCTGACATGGGATTTATACTGTCTCCTATCCCGACCTTACCGAGGTGGCAGGGTTGGTTCTTTAATCCCGCCTCTAGATTGTCCTGCCCCTGCCATTTGGGCCGGCTTTATCAGCCTATTTTCGACCAAAATCAGTGTCATTTTGGCTAACTATGTTTACAGGCATTGGATGGTTATGTCTCGGCTATCCGCTCCTCTAGGGAGTAACCGACATGTTGTAAGGGGCTGGCCTTGACTACACTCTGGGTATCCTCTAGTAGTTTAACCCCACTGTGCCCAGGGGGTTTGGGTGCATGAGGGGTCTCCCTATAAGTTTCCCGACTACCAGAATGGTTGCTGCTTTGCGATGCCATCAAGACTGGCTTTGCAAATGTCTATAATCAATTTTTTACAAACGATGCCAATTGTGAGGTGTAGAGGGTTTGAAGGATGAGAGGAAGAAAATCGAGGATAGACACCCGCGGTGGTTCTATGGCTGCATTGGTAGCTTCAACCCGTCGTTCAGCAATGCCCTAGATACAACATCAAAATAGTAAGACTGGCTCCGACGGTCAAGTTAGATGACCGAAGAATGTAGAGAGAGAGTGTGCGTATGTGTTTCTCAACCAAAATGTGCTCCCAAAGAGAGAAAGACTAACTTTATATGACACAGCTTGGTGCGTGTCTAGACGCGCTAGCTGTTTTGTCACTAAACAGACTATAGCTCGGCACATGCTCATACACACCGACTGTTATGTCAATGAGTAGGTTGCTGACTTAACCATGCTCTTAGGGCTTGGCTAGTAGTTTTTCATCATTTTGCCGACGTCTTCATCAAAGCGTGGGGGCTGTCAGAAAAAAACTTTAACGTGCAAGTCACCTTCTGTCCCTTGACATCTCTTGGGAGTATCACCATCCATTTCCCCTTATCCAAGCTCTAACACGGTTACCCTACCGATCTTACTAAGTAGTGACAGCTCGGGAGTAGAGATAGCATTAGCTCAGACATGGCCTATCTTTGATAGTGTCTGCATCGAGCTCTAGCGTAGAGGACCTCCGAGCTTGCTCCATAACAACAGCTCAGTCGAGAACTCTACCCTAACAAGTCCAGACTCTGTCATTGTATATTTTATCCCCCTTACATAGGGTTAGTTTAAGGTTTAAGTATTTTACTTTGCATTTTATTGTTTATAAGGTTTGAGATGTGCAAATGACTGATAGTTGAGTGAGTGTCAATCTAGTTTAGATGTGTTCACTCTATAGTGATGCTACTCTTACCTATATTTGTATTTATTGTGTATCAATTTTTATTATCAATAAAATAACTTTCTTTATTAAGTTTATTGGGATATTTTAATTGTAACAAATTATAATGAGAAAAAGTAAAGTAAAAAACAAAAACAAAATCAAGTTTAGCAAGTTAATATAATAATAATGTGAGTAAATCTTTAAATGATTTTAGGTTTTGACACCTTATGAAAAAAGGGGGCACAACACATGACACGAATAGGCCGGGCTGGGCCTAGGCTTTTAGCAAATGGGCACGAAAAAGCATGACACGACACAGTTAAAATTTGGGCATGGCACGATACGACATGAAGCATAGTAGGCACGGAAACAAAAGGGCTGGACCGACAACCCATTTGACATTTCAAATATGTAGTTATTGGGAAAATTTAATTGAAGTGTACAGGTTACTTTTGAGGAATATTGTGGCACTTTTTTATATTTTCTTAAAACTTTAAAATTACCAAGATAAATTGATAAGAAACAATGG
>BRYE01000001.1:10969485-10971985 GCA_030159115.1 Actinidia arguta var. hypoleuca
CTTTCAACCAAACACAATATTAAAGATAGAAGGGGTTGTGTTGTGCTTACAAGATCAACTTGCTCATTCTTGATCTCTTCCAAGGAGATCTCGGAGGCCATGATGGGACAACCAAAAGGAAGAAAGAAAGAGAGCACTCTGTCTCTCAATCTCTCTCCCTATCTCACTCCTTTTTTTTTTTTTTTTTCTGTCTCTGTAGATCCTGCCTTTGAACATGCAAGAACAGAGTTCTTAAAAGGGAGTGGGGCAATGACAAGTGGGTGGTATTTAGAGAATTCTATAACTAACTTTTCAAGAGAATTGCGCGGTAACGCTAAGGAACTGGTCAGCGGGTAACCTGTGATCGCCCGTTTTGTTCTTCGGCAGATGGCCAGTGACGTGTCAGTTATAGGCTTGAGACCCTCCATGAACCTCGGTTAATAAATGGTGTTTATAGAGTCTCATTTTGGTTTTCAAGAAAATAAATAATAATTAATAAAATAAATTCACATTTTGTTTTAGTCACGTGTAGATGAACATCACCCTGAAATAGTGGGACCCACAATGCCAAGTGAGGCAGTCATTTTTCCAAATTTTTTGTTTTTAATTTTATTTTTAAATCTGTGCGATAATTTTTACACTCAATTTTAAGTTTTAATTATGTAATGTTATAATAATATCCTCAATATTTTTTTCAATTATCAAAATTATCTCTACCCATATCTTTAGACTGTATTTCCTCTTTTTTTTATTGAAAGGGTTAATTTAGGTATTTATTCATAATTTACATAATAAAGACAAAAAATACATAATAAATTGACTACGAGGTTTTCTTAAAATATTAAAAAGTAGTTTTTCTTTTTGTTGAACTTTTAAATCTAGCTGAAGTCTCATCTTTAATTGTTTGCAATGTTCCAAAAAATCCTGAGGTTTCTTTCTTGTATTGCAATAAGAAATTTTGGAGTGTCATTGATGTTTTGATTGCTTCAGTTCCCAAGTTTGTTTATCATCTTCAACTTCAACTTCAACTTCAACTTCATCTTGAGAGTGCCCTGTCATGTTGTCAATGATCTTGTTTATGCTCAAAACTTCTGGTGTCATCTTATAGTAATTTGAATCTTAATTTGGTCAGTTAATATGATAAATCGAATTAATCCAACCTTGATAAATGAATAAATATAATATATTTACTATTAGACCAAAAAAATATATATATATTTATAAATTAATAATTATTAATTTATCAATAAATTAATATCTCATTAAATTAATAGAATTTAGGTAGTCCCACCAATCGAGCAGGCCTTTGATTTGGGTGGGCTTGGGCCCGATATCTTTTTTCCTTTTCACTCGGGCGGGCTACGAGCGGCCATGTGTGGGCAGGCTGTGGGTAACACGTCGGGCCGGGCTGTGGGTAAAAATTGCCTAGCCCAATTAATAAATCTAGACAAAAAGGCTTCAATGCATAAAAAAAAAAAAAAAATCTCAATAATTAATACTTTTTATGACACTGGACAGTTAAGTTATATCAACTTTCATTTAGGTTAATTAAGTTCTATTTTTAAAAATTATAGATGAATAAGTTCAAGTTTCTCAAAGAAAATATATTTATTTTCACTCATACCCTGTTTTTTTAACTAATATATTTATTTTAATTTATGGCCACTTTAGTTTAGTTTTTTAGTTTTTTGAATTCAAAAATCTATTAATTTTTTTAAATATTTTTCATTCAACAAATCTACATCTTTTTAATTTATAAGATTAATATTTTTTACACATAAGGTTACTGTACTAGTCTTCACAATTTATATAGAAAATGCATATACAATTTTCTTAATAACCACATTCACATTTCGTCTTTTAGTTTTTGACCATTTTCTAGATAATAATATGTTACTAAAGTCTTTTTCAAATTCAAATAAAAAATTATATGGAACGTATATGTCACGCCCCACAACCCGACCTATGCGGATCGAAGGCACATGACCGGCCAACAGTCTAGCTACTTGAGGCTAACTTACATTAAACTAGGTGAACACATGTGCATAATCATCTGCAATGATACTTAATTGCAGAAACGTCATAATAATTAAAAATTATAAAATGTGGATTACATACAGAGCTGTGCCTAAGTTCTTTTTCTTTTATACATATTAGGGCCAACTTTGAATATATACATAACATGGCCAACTTAAGAATACATAACAAAGTGTCTAGCCCATCAACAAAACTACATAAGGCCCTTAGACCACAAAAATAAAGTCTTCATCGTCACTTCCTTCTATGACTTCTCGAATTGACTTCTTAAAAATTTGTTTTTGAAATCATAAGCTAAACGCTTAGTGAATAACAATAATACATAAACGTAAAAATACCATGGATCATTATCATAGCATGCATATCTCATTTGAAAACTATCATGTAAGCATAACATAATATTTTTTTGAAACTTGAAACCTTCGTGACTGTAACATGGCATACCTCAAAAAATTTCATAACCGTAAACGTAGCATAGCTTGAA
>BRYE01000001.1:10981985-10989485 GCA_030159115.1 Actinidia arguta var. hypoleuca
AATCCGACACTATCAAAATCGGTATACCGTAAAATTTTACAATCTCTGTAATGTAGAGGGTTGCGTACTTTGACAAAGAATATGTAGTCTTTATAGGTAAGAAGTGTGTTGACTTAGTGAGGCAATCCACAATAACCCAAATGGCATTACAGTCCCGTGGCGAGTTCGGTCCGACGACGAAGTCCATAGTGATGTGCTCCCATTTCTATTCTAGTATTGATAGAGATTGCAGTAGTTTCGTCGGCTTTTGGTGCTCTGCCTTGACTTGTTGGCATCTTAGGCATCGTGACACAATCTAGGCTTTCTCTTTCTTCATTCCCGACCACCAAAATGTTTCTTTTAAGTCTTGGTACATCTTTGTTCCTCCTGGATGCATCATGAACTTTGTATTGTGAGCTTCCTCCAAAACTTATCTTTTGATCTCGGGTATGTTTGGAACGCACTTGCTTTACAACTTCTATTAATGCCGGTTGGACGTTCATTATAGTAAGTATCATGTTGGCATCCGGTGCAACAACTTCAATTTATGCTCTCTAATTCGATGAACAAAGGTCGTTATGACGTAACAAGGCATGCTAAATTGGCGGTTGATTTTTGGCTCAAGGTGTCGACTACAACGTTGGCCTTACCTAGATGATACTAAATAAGAATGTCATAATCTTTAATCAACTCGAGCCATCTTCGCTGTCTCATGTTCAGTTCTTTCTGGGTAAAAAGATACTTTAGACTCTTATGATCGATGAAGATCTTACATGTAACCCCATACAAGTAATGGCACCAAAATTTTAAGGCAAACACTATTGTTGCTAGTTCTAGATCATGAGTCGATTATTTTTTCATGCGGCCTCAATTGTCTTGAGGCATAGGCAATACCTTCCCATGTTGCATCAAAATGCATCCCAGTTCTCAATGTGAATCATCATTATGATGGTAAAACCGTCGGTCTCGGAAGGTAAAGTCAAAATCGGTGTGGATACCAATCAAATCTTCAATATTTGGAAACTTCTCTCTCTTCTCATTCCATTCAAATAAAACGTTCATTCATGTAAGTTGCGTCAAGGGAGTTGCAATCTTGGAGAAGTCCTTCACAAATCTTTGGTAATATCTAGTTAAACCCATAAAACTTTGGACTTCAGTCACATTCGTCGGTCTCAACCAATTTACAATAGCTTCGACCTTGTGAGAATCAACAGACACTCCATCTACATTGATGATGTGCCTAAGAAACGCTATGCTCGATAGCTAAAACTCACATTTCTTCAGCTTGGCGTATAGTCTCCCATCTAGTAGTATTTGGAGAACCATCCTCAAGTATTATTCATGTTTTGCAATACTCTTAGAGTACACCAAAATATAGTCAATAAACACAATAACAAATTCATCAAGAAATAATTTGAAATTTCAATTCATCAAATTCATGAATTCGGAAGGAGTATTGGTAACTCCGAATGGCATAATAAGAAATTCATAATGGCCATATCTGGTTCAGAAAGTTGTTTTCTCTACATCACTTGCCCTGACTTTCAGTTGATGATACCTTGATCTTAGGTCAATCTTAGAAAGTACTTGGGTGCCCTGAACCTAATCAAACAAATCATCCACTCTCGGAAATAGATACTTGTTCTTAATGGTGACTTTATTCAATTCCCAATAGTCGATGCATAATCTCATAGTTCCATTCTTCTTTCGTACAAATAATACAGGAGCACCCCTAGGTAAAACACTTGGATGAATGAATCCTTTTTATAACAAGTCTTGGAGTTGAACTTTTAACTCTTTCAATTCTAAAGGGGACATGCGATAGGAAGCTTGGTAAATGAGTCTAGTACCCGAATTTTAATCGATGTAAAACTCAATCTCCCGATCTACCAAGGAACCAGGTAACTCATCGAAAAAAACATCAGAAAATTCTGAATAACATGAATATCTTCTAAGGATGGTGGGGAAACGTGTGTGTCAATAACGCTATACAAGAATGCAAGGTTTACTTTTTAAATTAAATGGCGTGCTTGCATGGAAGAGATGAGATAGGGAGGAGGCACGACACCAACTCCCTAAAAGACTAGCCCTGAATGAGCGGTAGAGTGGAACACAACTCATTTAAGTTCTCAATCGATGAGAGCACTGTGGAAAGACAACGAATCCATTCCTAAGATGACGTCAAAGTCGTGTACTTCTAGGGGTATGAGGTTCACGAACATAGACACATTATTGACAAGAATTTTGCAAGAATTATAAACTCTATCACACAACATGGAATCCCTAGAGGACAATGACATTGTTAAAACATAATCAAGGGGTACATGAAATGTATGCAAATAGTGAGCAAAAATGTATGAAACAAATGAATGTGTGGAACCCGAGTCAATAAGGACGTGTGTAGGTTGACCACAAATAGGAAGTATACCGAACACTACTAAAGTGGTAGTTGACGTGTTTCCTAGTACAAGTGCGAAAGCTCGGTCTTGCCATGGTTGAATATCCCTCCTTTTGGCTGAAGGTTGTTGGACTGAGGCTGACACTGACGTTCCAACTCCTTATACTCTATTCTTCTTCAGATAGTCTTTAATTTGGTGCTCTTCTTGGCCACACCCATAACAAGCCTTATTTCCCCTACGACACTCATCCCAATGTTTCTTTTGACAATTTGGGCAAGTTGGTACTTCATTGTACATGCTACTTCCTTGATTCCTAGCGTCTCTCTGTGGGGTCAATGAATTTTCACTTAAAGATCTGGAACTTTGCTATTTTGAACTTGGTCATCTGCTTGGATTTCCTCTTGACCTCTTCTTATTGCTTTCCCGGTATTGAGACATCTCATTCAATGCTCTCTCGGCAATTATCGTTTGTTGAAGGACCTCTTAATGGGTTGTCAATCGCAATATATCCACCTTGTTGCGGATATTCCATCGTTGTCTTGCTTCAAACCTCCTCGCCTTGTGAGACTATGTACAAAGCATAACGAGATAATTCCATGAACTTAGCATTATACTCTGTTACGGTCATATTCCCTTGCATCAAATGAAGAAATTTCATGTTTTTCTGGTCTCTAACAGTCTTGGAAAAATACTCCTTGTTGAACACTTCTAGGAATCTAGGCCACAACCATAATGGCTCCAACGGCATTTTCAATTGCCACCAAACTAGTGTGGCTCCCTCAAAAGTAAAGGTGGCAAAAGTCATCTTCTGTTCATTGGTGCAAGGTAGGACTTTGAACACCCTCTCAATTCTCAAGAGCCAAGATTTTGCGACCTTGGGATCAGGGGTTTCTTGAAAAGTTGGGGGCTTCAACTGTTGAAACTGCTTAATGGTAGTACGATTTACTACTTCTGCTCTAGACACTGGTATTACCGGTTGTTCTGGTGCATTAGCGGTGTTGCTTTGAGTATCCTGAACTACTTGAACCAGTTATTCTAGGATCCTTTCTATATAGCCAGTTAAGCCTTCGGGCCCTACTACCCCTCTACGGTCTTCCTTTCTAGGCGGCATAGCTCACTACAGACATATCAGGCGTTTAGATATTTATCATAACAATAGATACATTATGCTTTAGCAAGTCATATCTCATATAGCACATAACACATACTCTAGTTAATCCTAAAATTCTATCTAGACATGACTCATTCTTATGGTGTCCAACCTATAACTTTGATACCACTCTGTCATGTCCCGCAACCTGGCCTATGCGGATCGAAGGCACATGGACGGCCGACAACCTAGCTACTTAAGGCCAACTTACATTAAACTGGTTGAACACCTATGCATAATCATCTGTAATGATACTTAATTGCGAAAATATCATAATAATTGGAAATTATAAAGTGTGGATTACATACAGAGTTATGTCTAAGTTCTTTTTATTTTATACATATTAAGGCCAACTTTGAATATATGCATAACATGGCCAGCTTAAGGATACATAACAAAGGGTCTAACCTATCAACAAAACTACATAAGGCTCTTGGGCTACAAAATTAAAGTCTGCATCGTCACTTCCTTTTGTGACATATCAGATTGGCTTCCTAAAAAATTATCTTTGAAATCATAAGCTAAACTCTTAGTGAATAATAACAATACATGAACATGAAAATACTATGGATCATTATCATAGCATGCATATCTCGTTTGAAACTATCATGTAAGCATAACATAGCATTTTTTTAAAATTTGAAACTTTCATTACTGTAACATGGCATAGCTTAAGATTTTTCATAACCATAAACGTAGCATAACTTGAAAACTTTCACAACTGTAAATATATCATAGCTTAAAATCTTTCATAATTGTAAAATTGTAAGTACTGTAGTAAAAAAAGTGCAAGAACTCAGCAACATTTTGGTCACTCAACATAGTAACCATATAGGTCACGCTTGGACTCTTTAGACCAGGGACGTCTCCCAACATAGATAGTTTATTTCACGTCTCCTATAGTAGGACTATCGGGCTAGATTAAGGTCTTGTCGCTAGAGACCCTGAGTTGACGCTATACGTTGAATATACTTATTCTTTCATATAAAAGTATCAATCCATGATTTTCGTTTCATAATATATTAGCATTAACATGCGTTTAGAAGACATGGCAGTTATAACACAAGATATTCATTTATGCATTGAAAATACAAAAAACATTGCATGTAAATGGTTCGTATTGAAAGCATTTTGAAAATACATAGATTTTATTCATGGCATCATGTTACTCACATCGATTCCCTTGAATAGGTGTTAAACAAAACGTTCCTACATGTGAGGTATGGAAACATGAATATGAGAATCCATTAATATAAGATTGAAAGAATCAAAGCTAATACAGACTTTCAACTCGACCAAAGGTACACCCGTTCTAGGATAGGTTACGCCCTAGGACGACACGCCTAGGAATAGGTCCGAGAGTCCCAAGTTGACTATTCATGGCTAAAGAAAACACTTGGCTAAGGTAGGAATACATACAATAACTCCATGAAATCCCAATGAAAATGCCATAGTTTATTGAAAATAGGCTTAGGCATTCGAACATTCACTCTTGGCGTTTGAATGTCCAGAGACTTATCTGATCCGAAACAGGTCTTGACGTTCAAATGTCTACACCTGGCGTTCAAATGTCTAGAGACTTATCTGATGCAAAACAAGTCTTGGCCTTCGAATGTCTAGAGATTTAACTTACCGTTCAAACGACCTTGGCAGCGTTTGAACGTCGGGCATTCGAATGTCCACTCTTGGCGTTCGAACGTTCAGACCTTTCCTTGGCTCGAAAATGGTCTCTCCTAGTTCAAGCTCTCCAACCCCAAACTTCATCAAAGTTTCTAGGGGTCAAATATGTACTCAAGGGACAACAATAACTCAAATGGAGCAGAAATAACCATTACAACAAAAAGGGATCAAAGATTTACTCTCAAAACCCTAACATTCACATAATTGAGAATTTCATTCTCAACTCCTCAATTTTCTCAATGTAGAGCTTCAAACTCCAAGGCTTAATCAATTGGGACTCAAGGAAGTCTTCCAACACCAACCTAAACCTTCCTAAGTGCATCAAAGGCAAAAAAAAAAAACCAAATTGTTCAACCTATACTTACAACTTGTACGTATATCTACAAGGTTAAGGTGTTATCTTTCTTCAAACTTGATGGAGCTTCCAATGGCTTCCTATAACTTGGAATCTTACTCTCTAAACTCTTCTTCCCTTCCCCTTCCCTTTCTCCTTCTTCTCTCTCTTTCTCTCTATGTATGTGTGTGGTTGAAAGTGTTTTGTATATAATGTATATGGGTGTGTATGTATAAGATGACACAAAAACACATGGAAATAATCCCATGTGCCCTCCTCCAATAGTTAAGTTATAACCCAATTCTTAATTGGTTACTTTAGCTCTAAAATAACAATAATCAATTTTAAGATTATAAAAGTCATAATTTACCTAAATAAGAAAAATTAATGGGTTTGGGGTATTACAGTATATGGTTTTTAGGTATATATAACTTTTAGAATATTTGTGCTACAAGAAATCATTGTTGGTTAAGAAATTGCAACATTAGAATTCACATAAAAGTATAAAAAATAATTATTATTTATAAAAAATAATTGAAATTGTGATTTCAAGATGTAAAAATTTAAGATATCATGGCATTATACTTTTTACTATGTTCTTTTATTCATTACTTTAATGTCTAATATTTTTTTATTTGATAGTTAGGGTTTATTAAAAGAATAAGAGCAAATAGGGAATACAAAATGTTATTGTTGAATTTTAAACTTAATTGTCCCAATTTCTATAAAGTAAAACTTGATTTTTCAAATAAAAAATTGATAGGACTCAATGATCCTTTGTTATGGAAAGTATTACTTATAGGGAATGCCATTCCAATTCTTCCTTATTTTTTTTAACTATGTAAAAAAAACTCTTCATTTTTTTTCCTTATTGAGCTCAAAATAATCCCTAAATTCCCCACTTTAACACCTTTTAGCTATAAGATGCCATAACTTATATTTTGGAAGAATTATGTAAAAATGGCCTTGAAAATAAATTAAATTCTACAATTTCAATTCTATAGTTTTAATTCAGTAGCAATTTAAACAATCTGTTAGTCTCCATCCACATATGGTTAATAGAACTAACTGATTCCTAACCAAAGATATATTTAAATCATGTCGTATAAGATTTTTTTTATTTTTGAACCCCTAATCGAACTATTCATGTTCCGAAATGACATTAGGGCTTTCATTAGTTCAATTAGGGTTTTAAAAGGTGAGAGTAGCATTATACAAAGTCGTTTACGTGCATTTTGATGCTGGAATTAGTTGGTTTTATTAGCCCTAATTAAACAGAGATTAAGGGATGATTTAAATTGCTACCGAATTAAAACTGTACAGTTTAATTTGTTATAATTAGGGTTTAATTTATTGCAATGATTGAAATATTTTACGTAATTCTTTCTTATATTTATTACTGTGCAAAGTTATTTAAAAAATGAATTCTTATTTTTTATTAAAAAAGTAAAGGGAAAACTGAAAAAAATTTAATATAAGAAGTTGATTTTTAACTTTTGTAACAAATACTATTTTCTAGTTTTAATCCATAATCTCACAGTTGCACCAAACAAGTTTATTAACTTTCACTACAATTTAAAATCTATAATTCTTAGCACATTTCTCTGCCAAAATCTAAAAGTTAATTTCCAAAGCTATAAGAAACACCCCCCAAATCTTTTTGTAATCACCTTCTACAAACCTACTTTACCATTACTTTTATAATTATAATCATCTTCTTGTTGGAAAAAAGTTAATGTTTGAGCTAATTTTGATCCAATTTTTTGGATGGATCCCGTTTATTAAAAGTATTGAACCATGTGTAGAATAGATTCTCCTCTGTGAATAGATAACTATAGTGTATTCACTTGCTCAAAACGGATAAAAGGTGAATGAGAAAATATTCACCAAAGTGTTACCATTGATAGAAAAATTATGAAAGTCCCACATCACCAAGCTAATATTATCAAAATGAGTAC
>BRYE01000001.1:11016985-11026985 GCA_030159115.1 Actinidia arguta var. hypoleuca
CTAAGCTCGGTTGAACCAGTAACCCGTTGATTGAACCGGTCATTGAACCGTCCGGTTCATTGTTTTAGGAAAAATTTTATGTTTTAATTTTAAAATTTTAGATTTTAAATATAAAAATTAGTGTAGAAAAATAAGAGATATTTTATTACTATTAATAAATAAATTAATGACATAATTATGACATCATAGGTCAATACCGGTTGACCCGACGGTTGAACTAGTGACCCATGATTGAACTAGTGACCCGTGACCCAATTTTTTTTTCGATTCGCTCAACTGTCCTATTTTCAAAACATTGGTTAGACCAACTCAAGTCCTATAAGATGGATAAGCATTTTGAAATGAATCACTTCAATGAGGTTAAGGAAATAACAAGCTTCAAATTGTTATGAAACCACAGAATCGCTGTAAACGCGATAATACTATAAGATGGCCAAAGCAAATGCGCTTAAAAGAATCGAAACTGACCTGCCCCTTCTCCAAGGATCTTGCATTCCTTAAAAAAATTAATGTTTCTGCCTGATCTCTTGAGCACTTGCTCAATTCTCTGCATAAGTAAAAAAAAATCAAGCAATAGGTAATAAATTTGTGCATAAAAAAACTTATTTCCATTTTGCAGCAAACAACAAGAAGCAGGATAACGCGAATAACAAAATTATACAAAGAGAAATAAAAAGTTTGTGTTAAACTCACACTGCCACCATATTCGGTTGTGATCCAGTGTGGCCAAGGCATAACTCCGAATTTCTTCCTGCAACTCTCTGCAAAGTCCTTGTAATCGAACGAAGACGGAGGAAACATGCTCTCATCGGAACAAGCCCTCGGCATTACCATCTCTGTACACGCCTAAGAAAACCATTAGCATTAGAATTTGGCTAAGTGCAAAACACTATACGAGTCTTGAAACATACAATAACCTGAAGAAATCGGTAAGCAGCTTAATTAAATTGATGCAGGTTCGGCACAACTTATAACATGTTACTTATGATTTTTTCCGTCTAAAAAGTTATACCATAATGTTTGTCACAATTTTTGCTTATGGGCAAAAAAAAATAATTGATTCTTAGAAGCTCCATTTTGTAGCTTTTCAAGTTCTGTTTTTAAATAAGCAAACTGCAATTAAAACAAAAAAAACACGATTCCATACCTGCCAGCCCTAGTCACTGAGTCCATGAGCATCAGTTTCATTTTCTAACTCAGAAACATTTTTCGGTCTGTGCATAGTTATAATACAAGCTTGCAGCTGCAAAAACTTTGCTAATCTTGGTAGCTACCGTAGCTCTAGGTGAACATCCATCAATAATCTTGCACATCTTCATTCAACACAAAATAAGAGTTACCAGAAGATTTGAAACTAAATTTAGAGTTCAAATTTATGCGGAACTGAGTCCGTGTTTGGATCATGAATTTGAGACGGGATTTATGCACTGTATAAATTCACGATCCGAACACATGCTAAATTTAGAATTTCAACTTTTGTGGGTGAACTGATGCATGTACAAGAATGGATGCACTTGCAATAGAAGTTTGTACCGCTTGGATGGCGTAAGTGGGCAACGGCATCATGAAATTTGCATCTGTAGGGTAATTCACCATGGCTGTGTAAACAAAAGCTTCCCATAACCAGTTTCAAGCCGAGTACCTCTACTGAAGGTTCCAGAAATTTGAGAAAACTACATAACAAACTCTAAGGTTATATTTGGATCATGGATTTACGGATGGGTATCATGCACAAAAAAAAAAAAAGTAAAGAAAAAGAAATTAAATTTGGGCCGTGGAATTCATCAACTTTTTTTCTGTCCTTTTACTGTATAAATACTTGATCCAAACATAGTTTAAAGTGACTTAAAACTAGTAAAGAATGATTGACTTCCTTCAATATCTTCAACCAAACTGGTATGACCCACCATTGCAACTCAAAGCTTTTAGGTTTGGTTGAACTGTTGGCTTTTTGAGTTTGAAGGAATTTTTAAACCTTCAAAAGCCATTGCACACACCAAAAACCTAATTAGGACAATCAAGACTATTTGAAGACTGCACATGGTGCATCATATGGGAACTTGTTGGCAAATCCTCTAATATTTTTCATTCACAAATTCAAATCATGTATTAAATTATTTTTCATAACAATAATTTATGTACTTCACTTTTCACCAAATGTACCTTATTTTTTGACTTTATTGTTCAACTTTCTAATAAATGTATACTTCCAATAAAAAAGAAAGAAGTAATAATATAACGGTACAAGAATGGCAATTCTGATAATCCATGATAATTTTAAGAGTTATATTCTAACTTTGTTAAAAAAAAAGATCGCAAAAATCACTACCATTTAACTTTGAAAAAACAGTTTTATAGTAGTAATAACTTTTAGTATCAAATTATAAAGATTCGTTACCAAAAATTAAAATTAAAATTGAAATTATATTTTATACATAAGTTATAAAATTTGGGTTTAATTTAAATATTCGACTCACCAAAGTTAAATTTTTGCGTCCATCTTCGATGCTAACCTTGTAATCCTTGGAAACAGCATCATAGAAGCTGAACCAACATGTTATGTCATCAAACTGCAGTTTTGGGAGAGAAGATGCTAAAGCTCCAATTGCTACATGTGGGTGTTTAAGTCTGAACCAGGCAGCCAGCAGTGTGTGTGTCTGTGAGAGTTAGGGGTGTCCAAAAAAATTTGAAAATCGGTGAACCGGACCAAACCAAATCGAACCGTGCCTTTTGGATTGGTTCTATAGTCTAATAGTTAGGTTCTTGTTTTTAAAAATTAAGAACTGGTAAATTTGATTCGGTTACCGGGTTTTTCTTTCAAATCATGGTTCGAACCGGATCGGAACCGATTATATATGTGTGTATATATGTATGTATATATATATATATATATGTATATGTATACATGCACAAACTTTTCTTGTTACTGGAACTGTTTATTCCTTTTTTATTGTTATCCATTATGAATTCTAGACTTTTATGAGTTGTTAATTGATATATTAGAATTGATTGATTTAATATCATTTGACAATATGAACTATTTTGTACTGATTTTGGTTCAAGATTTGAAGTATTAATGAAGTTATTGGTTATTTAAATGAACAACTTTGTTTGTAATTTTATATTTTATAAAAATATTTAGAATGTTAATTGGATTGAACCGAAACCGAATCAAAACCGAACCGATAAGATGAATTAATTTTGATTTGGTTCTATACTTGTAATAGTTAGGTTATGGTTCTTATTTTTGCAGAGCAGTTAAAAATAGTTTGGTTACTGAATTGTTATAGAATCGAACTAATCCGGACCGTGATCACCCCTAGTGAGAGTGACTGAGAGAGAGAGAGAGAGAGAGAGAGTTGTGAACAAGGGATAAAGCAAAAGTACCAATTGGGACGTTTAAAAACCTATTGTGAAGACAAATGAGGGCATTAATTGCTATTCCATAAATGAAAATCATTCTTCAAATAAATGCTCCTAGTACAAGAAATTTCCATGTCAATCTAAATTTTTTGATAAATTCAAAATGAGTAACAATATACAAATAAAAAAATTAAACAGAATTTATGTACAAATGGTTTTTATTTACTAAAATGCCATTGTTGAAGCTTTTTCATGGAGTTTTTATTGTATGAATATTTCATAAGATTATTTTTCGAAAAAATATTAAGGTCCTAGAATTTAGGCAAAAATAAAGTTCTCAATTTCAAATAAATCATTCAGATTCATTGTGTATAAATTTCACATAATTAAGTAAATTTAAATTATTTATTTTAAATTCTGAAAATTTTCATAGAGTTTTTACTGTATGAATCTTCTACAAGAATATTTTTTGAGAAACATTATGGTCCATAATTTAGACCCATAAATATTTTTAAAATTTAAAATAAATTATTCAGATTCACTTGAATGTGTGTATTTTACATATCCAAGTGAATCTGAATAATTCATTTTGAATTTTGCATGAAAAAATTTCGTAATCCAAATTCTGAATCAACCTTTTCGTGCATATCATTCACGAAAAAATCATTTTGATTTGGCAATTGCGGTCACGTTTTTTTCCCTTTCTTTTAGCAAAGAAAAAAATGTGCCTTTGTTTTCAAAATGACATTTTCTTATATTTTTCCAATGTTCTAGTTAAAAAATAATTTTAAAATGTGCCGTTTGTCTTATATTATATGGCGTCGAGCTATCAGTTTTATATTGTTGCAGCCTGAGGCACCAGCCATACACTGCAAAATCAGTGGTTGAATATGTTTTTTCAAGGAGTTTAAAATATATGAACCCGATTTGTTCTACTTTATTATTCCAAATGGCCCTACAACTACCTTGGATTTCAATTTTGCATTAATCATAAAAAAATGAAAAGCATTTAATCTGAACATGAAGACGTGACTAAATTGATGACGGTTAAAATGTTATATATTTTTTTAACTCCAATCCAAATAAATCAACTTATATACACATAAAATTACTGACAAAACTTGTATTTCAAAACGTCCAATATTCAAAAAATTTACATAAAATACACTTTTAGTGAAGTAAAAGTTATCACTATCACTTTCAATAATCAATGAGAAGTTATTATTAATTGATAATTTATTTTTCTAAATCAAAATAAATTAAAAGAATGCATAATATATATAAAACGAAACACCCTCCATGATTCCTAACATCATATTTTGAGAATTTCTATTATTTTTGTAAACTAATAAATTCTCACTATAAGAATATATTAATTGATACTAAGATACAACCTAATTCTATGGACTTATCAATGAAATTCACACATTCAAAGTGGAAAAATGTCAATATAAAATTGATAAGTTTGTCAACATGTAAATTTATTAGTTTTACGAAGTGATTTTTTTTGCAACTCTAAGCAACATATAAATTCTCATTTCCAAGGAAGACAAACAATAAATAAAGGGGGACACTGAAAAGTTCTCAATGTGCAATATGATAATTCTCAATCTATAAATTTATGAGTTCTATTAGAATATTCTGTATTTTTTTATTATTCTTGAATATTCTATATAATTGAGAATTTCTCTATTAAATTGAGAAAAAGCCCAACAATGATACAAGAGCGTGGGCTGTTGCATTGCTGTGGTTACATGGCAGCAAAGTGGAGAACCTATGTGATAACCATGTGGATGAAATGTATTATTTTTATTAATATATTTAAGTGTCTTTTAATTCTAGTTAAAATATTTAATTAAGTATTAGTATTAGTTATAGTATAATAATTATGTGTTTGGAAGATATGTTTGACTACCTAATGAGTTGTGAAGGTTGCCTAAATCTTTGAAGGATTTATTAGAAGATGTTAAGTTTTTAGAAGTATTAGAAGGGTTATTTTTGCAATGTCTATAAACATAGCTCAAATGAAATGAAAATAGAAGTTTTTAATTGTTGAGAATATTTTTTTATGCAAATATTATTCTTGTTTGGAGTCAGTGAATTCTCCTAAAATCAAATGTGTGTCTTGATTGCGTGAGTGTCATTCGCGATTAGCAACTTTGAATGACGTCCATTGCTCCTGATAAGTGACATCTCGGGACTATCTCCTTCCATTTGGTTGAGACCTTTCAGTTCCATCCGTCTCTGCAGGTAATTGGCCTGCATCAAAACAAGAGCATCTTGCATAAAAAACAAAGGAATTTGATAACTTCTTACTCTTTTGACTACCTGAGTTTTGGCAACAAGGTTGTAAATGGAGAGCGATTGTGTCAGATCTCAGATGCTAATTCAGTTTTAGGCCAAACATATGTTTTTTTTTTTATTTCTTAATTTTTGAATTTTTTTTAGTAAATTTTTTTCGTTCGTTTAATCAAAATTTTATACTTTTTTGATTTATCTTCACAAGAAGAGTCCGAAAAAAAAAAAAATATATATATATATATATATATATATATATCAAAAATCACTAAAAACGAAAAAACTCATTTTATTTTTAGAGTTAAAATATTTTTTTTGTCTTTAGTGATTTTTTTAAATTAAATAATTCTTTAACATTTTCGGGCTCCTCTCATCAAAAGAAATCGAAAAAATATAAATTTTAATCAAACAACGAAAAAAATTATCTTAAAACAAAAAAAACTCAAAAATTAAAAAAAACAAAACCAAAAAAAATAAAAAATAAAAATCATAGCCCAAACTGAGCCTTACAACAGTCCCAATACAGTTATAATAGAATGCTAATAAAATTCTGCATTTGTTTTAATTACAACGATATAACCGTATAAATGCAAATACACTGCTCAAAACACACCGCTCAAAATAAAGATTTACTCAATATGAGATACGATTACATTATTTGAACCCCACAGTTACTAAATAGAAGGGAAGAAAATTACTCTACTTGTTTTTGGGCAAGAGGATATTTCAAACAAAATAAATGTGAAAATGTGTTTTGGGCAAGAGGATATTCCAAACAAAAAAAAAGGTTGGTCTGTTCTGATTTTGTGGTTTAAGGGTTTTTAACTTTTTATCATGTTTGCTGACCTTTGAATCTTCGTTCTTGACTTGGGTTTTGTTTCTTTTGTTCTGAATTTCCCCAAATTGTTTCTTTTGTTCTATCTTTATGCACATTGAGATGTTATATAGATGAATATATGTGAAAGGGTTTGTGTGTTCTGATTTTGTGCTTTAAGGATTTTTATCCTTTTTGCTGACCTTAAATTTTGGTTCTTGAAATGGGTTTTGCTTCTTTTGTTCTGATTTTCCCAATTGGGTAGTTATTATTTGTTTGTCATGGAAAAGAAGGAAGAAAGAATGGAAACAAGAGTTAGAAGTGAAAGGGAAATTAAATATAAAATTGATATACTTTTGTTGATATTTTCCCTGATGTAGACTTGAGATTTCCTAAAACTGCTACTTTTGGAGACATTTTCCCTTGTATAAATTTGAGATTTCTTAAATCAAGATTCAAGATTTCAACCCAAGAAAAGGGGAGTGATGGAAAGAGAGGGTAAATAAAAGGGACTGCCTATAAGGCTGACCCTTCTAGTGATGAGGCCAAGCTGAAGGTCAAGTTCCCTGCTGAAGGGGATTATTAGGTCTTGTTTCTTGATGATGAGTATCAGTATATCTGTTCTATTTCTTAGTTCTGATATGTCTAATATGTGCTTCTGATTGTGTTTACAATTGTTCTATGATTATGTTGCTAAGGGTTTTTGTTCTGTTTGCTGACCTTTGGATTTTGGTTATTTGACTTGTTTTTTTTTCTTTTGTTGTGATTCTTCCCCAATTGTATAGTCATTATTTTTTCTGACGTGAGAAAGAAGGAAGAAATAATGGAAACAAAATTTAGGTGTGAAAGCAAAATTAAGTAGAAAATTGATGTAATTATGGGGATACTTTCCTAAGGCTACACTTGGATGGCAGAATTCCCTTAGGCTCTATTTGGATCAAAGATTTGGTGGAGAGAAAAGAAAAGTTAAGAATATTTAACTATGGAGATCCTCTAACTTTTCTATTTTCTTTTCCTTTTTCCTCACCAAATCTTTGATTCAAATACAGTCTTAGGATTCCGAATCTCCATGGTTTCTACGAGCAGATTGAAATATTAGAGCGATTAATGCCTACCTACCTATCCCATCATGAATCATGTCCCTAAACTGTGTAGGAGTCTGATCCTCCCCAATCTCTCCCATGGTATTCTTAGACTCCAGTATCCATTCATAAGAGAAGGAAATGCTGACATCTAATTAATAATTCCTAAAACAAGTTTCTTAGATACGATTATCCTGAATGTTACAAATGTTTTATTGGGATTACCCAAGGTGTTAGATTACTCAGCATTTGATTCCTAGTTACAAAATTCTCACTTCCCTTGAAGATTAAAGGCATCCAAATATAGTCTTAACATAAATTTTAGATTTCCTGTAACAACTATTTTTAAATTATTTTCTTGAGATTTCCATTTACAGTTTTGCAGGAATTGTTGTATTTTTGGATATATTTTTTGTGTATAAATTTGAGATTTCCTATACCCTCAATATTTGAACTGAAGAATGGGATCCAACTAGGGCTACTTACACATTGAAGGAGGATGGCACTGTGAACGTGGTCAATGAGACTTGGGAGTCATGGGAATGTATGAGAGGGAATTGCATAGACAACGGTTTAAGACAACAATCAATTTCAAACAAAATAGATAATCGAACAAGAATTGTAGAAAGGAAGGAGAAAGTTTGAATTCTGCCAGAATCAAAGAAGAAGGGGAGAAAAATATTTGGTTTCCACCAGAATCAAAGATGAAAATGAAAGAAAAAACAATAATTTTTTTTCTTTATTCATAATCAGCATATGTCTTTCAATTGTAACCAAAATTCTCTTTAAATGGAAAAAATAACATAACCCTAAAAATACTAAGCCCTAAAACTATTAAGAAATAAAATAGGCTCAATGGTCTACTACTAATTAGGCTCAGTAGGCAAAATGACTTAAAGCAAATAAAATCGTAATTAACTTAAAATAAAAAGATAATTAATTATAAAATGATAAAATACAAGAATCAATAAATAATAATGTGCATTTTTATTCCGCATCATTCTCCTCCACTGAGAAGAACTCGACCTCGAGTTTGTCTTGAGATACTGAATTCTTCCATGCCAATGAATCAAATAATTGGAATAAATCAACAACCTCGCTTGGTTCTCAAATTTAAATTTTTTCAAGCACGAACTCTAAACAATGTTTGTCTTCAAATTGTTAACGAGATCTACTAAGTAAGGCAAAACGCAAAAAAAGTTATCAATACTAATCAAATTGATTCTTTCAATCTTAACTAAAGGACCAGTTGATAGCGAATTAATATTGCTCGTCACTTTTGGTACACTTTAAAGTTATTTTTTCCTTGTAACTATTTTTAGCTTTCCAAATTCTCTTTGAGTAACTCGTCGACTCCAAACACATTGAGAAAAACAACAACAACTTTTTGACGACTCATATAATAAGAATATGTCTTATGTTCAAAATGAATGGGGGATAGAAATTTTCTCTCGCCACAGTATTGTATGCCAATTCACTTATTAAAATAAGGATTATTTACCAACTCTGGTAATTAATCAACCAAATCAATGATCCAAAACCAAACAGCTGCAAACATAGAGAAATTTAAAAAATAGGAAGGTATCCGGTCAAGTGGGTATTGAATATGGCATTCGTAATAAATATCTATATTCATCCATGAAGACTAAAAGCAATTGGCAAGCAAAGATGCAAAACCAATCTTATTACAGAGAAACCACAGTTCTAACCAACAGTCAATGAAGGGCTCAAGAGACTTTGGATCTGATTTGTTCTTCAAATATCCATAATCCAAGAACCAGTGCTATCTTTAGGTGAATGATACGATGGAAGAAGAGGAAAAGGAAAGGGAAAAAGTGAGTGGTGAAAAGCAAAAGTAAAAATTAATACATCTTGAAATTAAATTTTTTTCCTTTCATTTTATTTTTTCCTCCACGAATTCCTGATGCCAATTCAGCCTTAAAATGGAAGAAATTCATCCAAGAGATTGTTTATAGCATCTTATTTTTTAGAACAAAAAACATAATGTTAATTTTAATTTTAGTAAACACACAGTAAAAGAACGAAACCAAGGAATAGGATCAAAGTGCAAGACCTTGGTCTACGCAGTGAGAACCCTTAGGGACAATACGGATCCAACATTATATAGAAAGCTCTTGTTGATAAATGAAGTATAAAAAATACAAGTACTCCAAGCGTTTCAATCCTTCTAACCATGAAAGGAGTAGTCGAAGAATTATTTGGCCACCAAATTATTCAAATATATAGGGAATTTGATAGATCATGACCCAATTCATAAACCCGTGAAAAAAAAAATTAAAAAAGAAAAAGAAAAATGATCTGATTGAACTTCCTGGTATTTTGCAACTGGGCACAAAAGTTTTCACTATGGCCATTGGGATTTACATTAGAAAACTCATTACCAGCTCATTTAAGAAAATGGGAATTTAATTTTTGGACTTGG
>BRYE01000001.1:11041985-11049485 GCA_030159115.1 Actinidia arguta var. hypoleuca
CAATTTATTCCTAAAAGCAATTTGATTATATATATATATAATCAAATGATGACTAAAAGCAATTAGCAAGTAACGATGCAAAACCTATCTTACTACATAAAAATCACAATTCTAATGAAGAATAAATAAAGGGGATAACCTGTCGAATAGTCCAAAAGGCTTTGGAGTTGATTTGTTCTTGACGTGTAAATTTCCATTGTATTGGTGAGACCACTAACTAATAATAAATCTACAAATGAGACGAGAGAATCTGTGGAGTTCTTGATAAAGAGAATAAGAGAAAGAAAATTGGCGGAAGACGGTGGCAGAAGGTTGTTAGACTAATTTACAAGACAGAAACAGTGAGAAAGGCCGCCGAAGCTATCCTCCGACGGCTCTCCGACGGTCAAGTTAGTGACCGAAAGTATATGAAGAGAGAGAGAGAGAGAGAGAGAGAGAGAGAGAGAGAAAGTTTATATCTTGAATTAGCTATTTTTGCATACCTTTGAGTGAGAAAGGGCTTGGCCATTTATAGTGTAGCCCGGTGCGTGGACACGGCAGCTGACATGTTTAGGAATAGGTGTTGACCCCATTATGCCCCTAAGGCAGAGTTGGTAGCTAGCCTATCACGTCGTTGTCGTTTGGATCAGGCGTATAGGTGTCAGAGTAAACTTTGTCGTTCAAGTTACCCTCTGGCCCTGATGTACCCTTGGGATCCCCGCCGATTGTTGTGCATCAATTGAGCTCCAGTGTAGAGACCACGTCGAGCTTGTTATAAAGCGATAGTCCAGTGGCAATGCTTGCCCTAGCTCGACTGGAATTAATACTTGATAATTTATTCTCTTACAATTGTCCATCAGCTCGTATAAGCTAGGTCGTCGATTGTAGAGGTTATGTGAGATGATTGCCAATAAATTTTAGTATGGGGAAGCTTGGGCGACGGGGCTCATTAATACCTACAAGCTATCTTTTGGTTGTCTTTCCATTGTCCTATAGCACCACGAGTTAGCGTCTAGTTTGCCTCAAAGCTCAATTAGGGCACAAATGCCAAAGTGGCGCACCTATCTTTAGGGGTTGTTTGGATGGAACTCTGCGATGATATTCGCGCCACGCGTTTGCACTGTATTGGCTTGGAAGTGAACTGTTTGGCTTGGAAGCTGAAGCATCCTTTTAGGCGCTGTTTTGAAGGAAAAAGTGCCCCTTAGGCCTTCTTATAAATAGGCGATCTTCTTCCATACCACCGTTCAACATGCACTTTAGAGAGAAAAAGTTTGTACGTCTGAGAACCGCAAATTGTTGTTGTCTGACCACCGTTTTCAATGCCATTTCTATTGCTGACTGTTATGTTAATTGTTTCGATGAATCTATCCCTCTCTTTTATCATTGTACGTTTTCTCCTTGAGAATTTTCCTACGATACCTGTATTTTTAATGTATATGTTTTTTGATTTTGTTTGAGTTTGTTTGAATCCACATTTAACGTCTTTGATTCCATTATTTCATGGTCTTGTATTAATGAATGTTGATACTGTCTGGTAGAGTAAGTTCGTGAATCTGTTGTTGCCGTCTGTCCGCCATTGATGGGAGGCCACTAATCTTTTGGGGTCTCAAAAGCTTTACGTTGCCCCTGTTGAAGTAGGTATAAACTATGCATGTTTGTTGATTCTGGATTTCTAATGATCTACTAAGGTTAGGTTTTGCCCCCTCAAGTTGTTCTTTCATCGATAAAGTTTCAAGATGGAAGGGCGACTGAAAAACTAAACCTCGGTTGATTTTAGGTAGGCCACATGGGGACAGATCTCGGAACTCCCCCTCGAACACACTACATGGGCGGCAACAAAGCCTCCAATGGTTTTTTAGGACCCGCCTGAGCCTTACTCACCCATCCTCCTCCTGGGCTTCGACGAAGAGGAGTATGCCAACCACCCTCCGGAGGATGCTGAAGTAGTAGCTGATGGCAGGCCAATGTGGTAGGGCTCGCGGCAGGAAAGGAGGCAGAGGCAGAAGTGGAAAGAGCTCATGCTGAGGGTAAACCATAGGAAACCCCCCTTGAGGTGTAAAATGTCTTACTAATGTAAGGGTTTTGGTTTTGGTTTTTTAATCTATCTATCTATCTATATTTATGAACAACAGTGTTTGCATGCCATAGCATAGATTTTTCTTTTCTTCAAACTTACTTTGTGAATGTTTAGGACATCTCAAGCTTATGCTTGAACATTTCGGCAAACAGTCTTGCGCTTGCATTAAGACCCTATGAGCTCGGTGCCCAGGAAAATGAGGATCGTATCTTGATTAGAATTCAGACTTGGGAAAATTTTATACTTAGAAAAAAATTCCAAAAGTAAAGTTTTGGCATCAGAATATGGAGTTATATTGCAAGTCAAACTTTTTAAATGATCAGACTCTGTTTGTACGATCCGAATAAATTATAACCTTTTTTGTAAGTACGCTCGAAAAACAGAGAAGTTTGATAGATCCACGTGCAATTTTTCTAAAAACAAAGAAATTTTGTATAAAGTATGTACAATTTTTTTCCTAAACAGGCTTAGTACAAAGAGGAATTACATATGTTCCATGATAACGTTTCCATAACAATCCGCACCTACCTTATGGCTACCTTGGTGCTTACCGTGCCAATGTAACACTATTTGGCCGCCAATTGGTCTCCATGAAGAGCCTTTTCGCCTTTAGGGGAGTCAAATATGATGAGCTGGTGCAACATGGAGAAATCATGCCTCGGCTTTCTTGTTGTTGATCGAACCGAGAATACCTGTGCATTTTCCTGAAATGAAGATCTCCCCTTGAATCCTATTATCAAGATCGAGATGATTTAGAACCCCAATCATATGTTAGTCCCGAGGGAGAGATCTTCCTCCAAAGCATCGTCAGTTTCATCCCTGGCGTCCTTCGTCTAGTTTTTTCCTGATCAACGAACTCCCTCATGTGCCCATCCTGGATGAGCTGATCCAAGAAAATCTTCAAGGCTTTGCAGTTTTTTGTACTATGCCATTTTTCTCGTGGAAGACACATTTTCATCGTTGATTGCGTTTCTTGGGATTTCCTCCAATGGGGAGTGACTTTTTATAGTATGGCTTGTCCTAAAACCTGGTCAGGAGTTTGTAGATTGATTATTTGAAAACCATGTCGACTCCTTGCCTCACCCATCCTTCACGGTCTTCTGTACCTTTCCTACATTTTTGAATGTGCCATGTCCCCGGGAGGATGTTCCCGAAGTTCGTTCGGCCTGCCTGACATCGTCTTCCAACTGAGGAAATATCTCCACTCGCGTCATGAGATTTCAGAGGTCAATCGGAGGGTTGAGCGTCAAGTCATTCCACAATTTCTCAAGAGTCAATCTAAGCTTGTAGCTGACCATGACGAACTCTTTTGAACACTCATCAATTTTATTATACAACTCCCAATATCTTTTGATGTAATTGTGAAGCATCTCGTTCTTGCCTTTGTAAAGCGTCAGAAGAGAATTTACACATTTCAGTGCCTTGGTGTTGATAACAAGCCGAGCCACGAATGACTCGAAAAATTAGAGAAAGCTCCCGACGGACCCTGGTGTGAGCTTCTCGAACCACTTCAGCCCAAGATGCCCCAGGCTTGACGGAAATATCCTATATATGAGTGCATCAAGGTGATTCTAAAGTGTCATCATTTTTCAAAAGTGGTTGAGGGTTGAATCTCTCCAAAGGTTTCATTCTTTCTATCTTGGGCACTATAAGGGTTCGGGACCTTGAGAGGAGTTGCTCCTTTGGTGCGAACCTATTGGTCCTCGCTTAAGACCTCGTTGGGAGGATAGGGTTTGCAACGGCGGTTTTGAAGAACGCAAATCACCTTCTCCCTGGCCTTGTTTGGCATTAAGGTTTTGACGAACATCCACGCTGAAAATGGTTCAACTTGGCGGTAACCTTCGTCTTCCCGACACCACAGACTTGGTGTCATTTTGGCTCTCGGCCTTAGTGTAATAAGAGCGGCTTGCTTGCCCTTCGAGCCATCCTGAGGTGGGAATTCTCGTTGAGCCGACATTACCTCGGATGACCCTTCATCACCATTTTGAAGTTATTGGCCACCATGACCTATCTTAACTCTACCATCTCAGCTTGTAAGCGCGTTATGGTAACGTCTCTGATATCTTCTTCGCCATCAAGAAGTGACCGACATGGCTTTTTCCAAGAGGGCCTTTGGCCGCTCTCTGAACATCGACCAATAGTTTATTCCCCCTCCCACTCAGCGTTCTGGGCACAAGAGGGTACTCTCTTCTGGCTTCGTGATTGCATCTTCCATTCGTGCTTTCGGATGCCATAAGAATTATTTCTTATAGATGTCTATGGTCGATTTCCCACAGACGGTGCCAATTGTGGGGTTCTTGATAAAGAGATAAAAGAAAGAAAATCAAAAACAGACACATGCGGTGGCAAAAGGTTGCTAGACTGGTCTACAAGATAGGAACAGTGAGAAAGGTTGTTGAAGTTGTCCCACGACGACTCTCCGACTATCAAGTTAGTGACCGGAGGTGTGTGAAGAGATTTTATATCTTAAGTTAGCTATTTTTGCATACTTTGAGATAGAAAGGGCTTGGTCTTTTATAGTGTAGCCCGACGCGTGCCTGGATGTGGCAGCTGAAATGTAAGTGAGTAGGTGGCTGACCCCATCATGCCCCTAAAGCAGAGTTGCCAACTAGCCTATACCGTCGTCATCGTTTGGATCTAGGCGTGCAGGTGTCAAAGGAAACTTGTCCATGCAAGCTACCCTTTCGCCCTGACGTGCCCTTGGGATCCCCGCCAACCGTTGTGCATCGACCGAGCTCTAGTACAAAGACCCCACTGAGCTTGCTATGGAGCGATAGTCCGGAGGCGGTGCTTGCCCTAACTCGATCGAAATTGATAATTGATACTTGATATTTTATTCTGAGGTCTTGATAGCGGTAGACCCAAGACCTCTCACACAAGAACCTTAATGTCCCTCACAACCACTTGAGTTAAAGTTCATGGTCCTTTTGTTCTTCACACCCGTAAAGAAAAGAAAAGAAAAAAAAAACGAACAGAAAAAGTTAATAGTGAAAAGAGAAAGGAAAAGATCTCAGAATTTAAGTTATTCATCTCAGAATACAACCTTAAAATCGAGGAAATTCTTCCAAAGGGATTGGACATGCAACCTCGCTCGGCCAACCAATGTGCCACCGTAGGATCTGACTCCCAATGTGCCGCTGTAGGATCTCAAATATCTGTCTCTACCTCTGCTTTCTATCAGGAGAAGTGATTATTAGTTCTCTACCACTCTCATCATGTTGAAGGGGAGCTGCATTCGTAGCAGCAATAATTGAATCTCCGGAGACTCCCGCGTCGCGTTTGTACCAAGTAAAAGGAGTATTAGATCAAGTACTCGCTTTGGCTTTGTTAGATTCGATTGTCTAGTCGCAAATGATGTAGCAGTTTGCAAAGCTAATGGTATTTGGGGTTATAACAAGAAATTTCTCGTGAAAAAGGTTACTTTCAATAGACAATATCTTTTTTATCGAAACAACTTTATTTTTATAATTTCTTTTATATAATTTATTATTTTGTTTTATAATAATTAATAACTACATGACTAATTTTTACAATTATTTATTTAATTAGTATAAATGTAAATATTTAAAAAAAAAACGACAATCTTGTTATTTTTATAAAAAATTAACTCAAAGGAAAATTTTGGTATAAATTCAAAAGAAAGTAAAATAAGAGGTTAGTGATATATCAAAAATCTCAGGGACAATCGGTGAAATTTACCATAATTATTGATATTTAGATTGTTTCTAGATTTACAATCTAAATTTTATTTGATCTTGGTCTGTTACAGTTTTTAGTTTGCAATAGTTGATTAAGTGATTTTTTTTAGACCAAAAAACTTAGCCCGAACTAAAAACTAAAATTGAATTCCCTCTAATCAAACCTTTTAGTTTTCGATTTCATAATTTTACAATTAAACTTTTCAATTAAAATACATAATTTCTCTTAAAATCGAACTGAATTCACTCCTATGTTCACCTAAAAATGAATGGTGGACCAGATTTGTAAAACGGGCCCTATTTTGGGCTTAACAAGCTTAATTTTGCATATGTTTTTTAAAAAATATTTTTAATAACAAAAACATTCATTACTTTCATTTATTATTCATTTTTTATTAAATAATTTTCAGAATTTAAAGATATAATTTTTAAAACAAATACATTATTTTTTAAAACTCTTGAAAAAAGTTACTAAAACTATCAACAAACAATTTTTTTGGAAAACTATTATGCATTTAGCAATAAAAGTTCTGAAAACAAAATTAAATCAAACCAATCCTTATTTTTTTTAGCCTTATTTTTTTGAGATTAAATTCTTAAGGCAGACCAAAAAGAGGCTAAGGCAACAGCCACCCAAATTTTTTTAGCCTTATTGGCTATTAATATTATTAAATCTATAATATAAGATAACTTGATTTTTGAATCCAAAAAGTATCGAAATTCATTTGACTTAATCTAATGATTGATATTTTACTAGGGATTATTTTTTTTCCCACTAAAATATAAATTTTTTCTTCTCAAATGTATAGAGCCCACAAAAATTGTGATCCATTAAATAAAAAATCTCTAAAATTAGCTATATATTTTACCCATTAAATTATTCTTTTAATGAAAATCACACCAAAAAAAAATTAAAATACTTATTTCTTTTTTCTCATTTTTGAATTATTTTTGTATTTAATAATGTTATTATTATTTGATCAAAAACTTTTATACTATATTAGTTCTTTTGACGATTAGAATATAAAAATATAAAAAAAAATATTTAATTTGAAGATAAAAATAATTTTTTTATTTTTAGTGATTTTTTTCTAATATTAGATAATTTTTAAAATCTTTACACTCCCTTTATCAAGAAAAATTAAAAAAAATATAAAATATTAATTACTTAATAAAAAAATTCATCAAAGACAATAAAAAGTAAAAATAAAACAGATAAAAAATACCCAAATTGTAAGTGAATAGATTTTTGTAAGTCTATTTTATTTGATTGTATTTTTTTATATTTATTAAAATTAATTTATCAAATAGTTGTAATAAAAATATTTGAGTAAAAATAAATATTTAAATTAATTTATCATAATAAGACAAAAAAATCTATAATATAATACACAAATATTTTTAAATTTTCAAATTATCTTATAATATAAAAAACATTTGTTTTTTAATCTAAAAACTATCTACGATTTTAATTTATTTGAGTTAATCCAATGACTGAAATTTCGCCTGATATAATTTTTTTTCACAATAAAATATTATATTTTTCTTCTCAAATGTGTGAAGCATACATAGAATGTAATCCAATAGATAACAAATCACTAAAGTTGAGCATCTATTTTATTCATTAGATTATTTTTTTGTGTTACCCACAAACAAACAAATTAAAACAAACATTATTTTTCTCGTATTTTTTATTTTTTTGTATTTAATAATTTTTTTATTATTTGATTAAACTTTTATAATATT